>JABUQX010074344.1:27500-50000 GCA_015478945.1 Trachelipus rathkii | reverse complement strand
AATAATAATAATTAATATAATAATTAATAATAATAATATTAATAATATAATAATAATATAATAAAATAATAATAATAATAATAATAATAAAATAATAATATATTTAATAATTAATATAATAATAATAATAATTAATAGATAAATATAATAATTGAATAATAATAAATAAGAGTAAATAATAATATAATAATAATTAATAATAATATAATAAGTGATATAATAATATAATAATATAATAAATAAATAATAATAATAATATAATAATAATAATTATAATAATTATAATTATAATAATTATAATATTATTTTAATAAATTTAATAATTATAAATTTTAATATCTATAATAAATATATAATAATATTATAAATAAATATAATAATATAATATAATAAATAATAAATAATAATAATTAATAATAATTAATAATAATAATATATCAATAATAATAATAATAATAATAATAATATTAATAATAATATTAAATAATAATCTTAATAATTAATAATAAATAATAGTAATAATAATTAATATAATAATAAAAATATATATAATAATAATAATAATAATAAGAATAAAATAATAATAATAATATCCGGATAACAATAATATAATAATAATAAAAATAATAAAATAATAATATTAATAATAATAATAAAATTAATAATAATTAATATAATAATAAATAATACTTAATATTTAATAATTAATAATAATAATAATAATAAAAATAAAAATTAAAACTATTAAATAATTCTGATAAAAAAAATATAATTAAAATTACATAATTATTGTCTATATATAAGAATAATATATAATAATAATAATAATAATAATAAAATAATTTTAAATTAATAATAATATAATAATAAATAATAATAATAATAATGTAATAAAAAAAAATAAAATAATTTTTTTACCCCCACAAAATTCTTAACGGGAAACATAAAACCAATATTCAAATCATACAATCTATTGCCCCTTGCTATAATCATTTACCTTACTAACATGAGGGAACTTTTACAGGTAACTTTATTTAAGACAAAATCACTTGTAATGGTACAAAGATAATATCCTCCAAATTTGTCCCCCTATTTCGTAAACACCCTGTATGATATATATAATTTAACACTCTGGACTTTATGTTATAAACCGGATTGTACTTAAAATAGCTTGGGCCTAAAAAAATTGTCGGGGGGGGGCCATGGCCCCCTGGCCCCCCATGGATACAGCCACTTGTATTAAGATATATGATATTATAGAATTAGCCCTTTCAGCAAAGTTAATTCATTACTAGGTTAGGGCTGGGTTTATGGCTTACGTTCGATTTCATCACAGGTAGAGGACGGTAACTTGTTGGTATTTCGCATACGTCAATCCATCCAGGTAGGGCTATGTGTTACTAGCAGTGTCGATCCATCTAGGTCAGAGCCAATTGTCATCCTCCAGTTTCGGTTACTTAAGTTTAGTATGGAGATATATATATATATATATATTATTATATATAGGATATATATATATAAATATATATATTATATGATATATATATATATATATATATATATATATTATATAATTATATCTATACTATATAATATAATATATGTTTAAGCGGAATGTTCGGACATTATGTATACGGAAGGCTGTATAGTGCAATGTTAAAAGGCTGATTAATTAGGCATATAACAGAAATTTGTGAATAATTAGAGAAAAAATTTAGCATGTTCTTCAATTATTCGGTGGAAGATTTCTTGCAAAAAAAAATAAGTGGCTGTTTCAATTCAAGACTCAAAATTTTACCTCATGATTTAAAACACTCATCAGTTTCGTTAGTTTAGCGCGCGAAATTGAAGAATATTTTTGGTCGGGGAGAGACGCGAGACGGCCTCCAAGTGCGCCGCGGAATATTGAACACGCGATCTCAATTCTTTAACTTGTCAGAACATTCAAGCGCTTGAACTGAATTGTTACGCCTCACAGCAAATTACGATATATATACTTATTATATATATTATATATATATATATATATATATATTTATATATATGTATATATATATATCTATAATTATATAATAGTATATATATAGTAGTGATATATATATATAGTAAGGAGAGGGAAACTGACGGCTTAGAGATTGGCATCGCTTATATATAGTTTAATATATTTATAGTAATAACTATATGATATTATACTAAGTTGTATATATATATATTGAGGTATTTATAATATATAATATATTATATGATATTATATATATAGTATATATATATAGAGGAGAACACGAGAAGGAGAAGATGAGAGGAGAGAAGAGAGAGAGAAGATGAGGAGCTTTCTTCAGATAAAGATCACACAATCTATATGATCGATTATTTTTACTGGTAAACTATCGATTTATTTGTCTACATAAAATATAATCTTAATTTTGATTTTTTATAAAAATGTTTAGAGTTCCATTTTACATTTTTTTTTTTTGGTCTTTTTATATTATTGGTAAGTAGCTAGTTTAATATTTGGGAGTTATTTTATTTTTAAAAAAAATTCTACCGCCAGAGAACCCTCGTATACGAAGCGAGAGGGGCACCTGCTTCTAGCAGGGGATCGTCGGGAAATGATAATAGGAGGGGGGACCGGAAGGCCCCACCGGGACAAAATTTGTTTTGAAATGTTTTTTTAAATATTAAAATATTAAAAAAGGCAAAAAATAAAAATAAATTCTTGAAATGAACTACAATGTTTATAAAAAAATTTAGTTAATGTTTATAAATAAGATTAATTAGGATCGATAGTTTAAAAATATCGATTAGGGTAGTCGAAGAGGGTGTGGGGGGGCTTTTTAACGGAAAGAATCTTTTTATATATATGTATTAATATAGGTATAATATATATAATATAGTATATATATATATAATTATATATTTATACTTATATATATATATATATATATATATACTTATATATTATAATATATTATATATAGATATATAATAATATAATATATATATATAATCTATTATATTACTAAGATATTATCATTGAGAAGGTGTTCAGCCGCGGCAAAAAAGGATAGCGCATTTGCTTTGCGGTGCTGTACGGTGCTGCAAACAATTGACAAAATCCGGTGAGGTGCTATGCGCTCTTTTTCGCATAGCACCTCACCGGATGGGGGCGAATTGGTGGATTATTGCGCTGTTTTGTGGGGTTTGCAAAAACTGAGACTGGCGATGCTGTGCGGTGCGGTGCGGTGCGGTGCAGGGAGCGGCTTTAAAAAAATAAAATTTCCGCGAATACTTGCCAACCTATATCTAGCCAGTTTTCACGTGTGATAATATAAAAAACCATGCGTTCAAAAATTTAAAAAAAAGAAAAAAGAAAACCAGAAAAGATGTTGTTTCTTATTAGTATTTTTTTATATTAAACTAAAAGCAAAAAAACTTGTTTTTTGTTTATTATAGTTTTATATCACTTATATAATAGTTCTAATAACTATCTGAGATAATTTCTATTAAATTTTCATAAACAAATTATTATTTTGTCTTTCAATAAATTAAAATTTATTAATTTGTTTAATTAATTATATAGGTATATTATATTATATATATATATATATAATATATTATATATTATTATATATATATTATATATAGGTGATATATACTATATTATTATAGTATATTGATAATTACTACATATATATATATTATATATATTATATATATATATATAAACTATATATATATATATATATGGTATATATATATTATATATTAAGACTTATATATAAATATATATATATACAATATATATACTATATATACTATATCATAGATATTATAGATATTTATTATATATATTATATATAATAATATATATATATATATACATACTATATATATATATATATATACTATATCATATATATATAGTATATATATATATATTATATATAAATATATTATATACTATATAGTATATATTATATAATATATATATATAGTATAATATTATATTATATATATATATATATATTAATTACCGTATATATATATATGATATATTAATATATAATGATATTCATATATATATAATATATATAATATATATATATATATATCATATATATAATATAAATGAGGCATAGATTGCCATTCCTGTTCCTTCGAGCGAAAACTAATAATTCTTTGGTTTAAGACTGCATTGTTTCTTGTGAAAATAATTAAGCTGCAGGGACGCTGCCTTTATAAATTATTGGATTCATTGTTTCAATCTAGAACTTTCTCGTAATTAGAGTTGCTGTCATCATAAATATCAACTTTTCGAGTTACCGGTAAAAACTTTTCCTTGGTACAAATATTGCAACAATCGGTTTCTGGTTTGCTCTCTAGCATCTCACACTCTCTCTCGGCATTTTGTAAATTTAAAATGTTGAACTCTAAACTCGTGCTTCTTCTCTCTCTCTCTCTCATCTCTCTCTCTCTCTCTCATCTCTCTCTCTCTCTTCTCTCTCTCGTGGCTCTCCTCTCTCTCTCTCTTCTTCTTCTCTCCTCTCTCTCTCTCTCTCTCTCTCTCGCCACCTTTTGGTATCTCCATTTTGAGAGTACCTGTTTCGTTTAACTTCTTTGCTAAAGCGTGAACAATTTTATGTCTTAAACTCCCTCTAATTTAACTCTAAATTTTACTGGAGCTACCTCCCATCTTGTCTTCCTCCCACTCAATTAGGATGCTCTTCTCTCTCTCTCGGGTCTCTCTCTCTCTCTTCTCTCTCTTCTTCTCTCTCTTCTCTCTCTCTCTCTCTTCTCTCTCTCTCTCTGAACTTTTTCATATCAGTAGGGAGAATGGTCTTGAACAAAATATCTCTCTGGGGTTCTCAAAACTATGGAGGTGTTACTTCTGAGCCTTTGCGAACACCTACTGTCTTTGGCAAACGTTCATTACTTTTTTCTATCAACTTCACCGTTCACCCGGCCTGCTAGAAGATGTACCGCGCTTATATTCACACCTGTGATCTGAAGAGGAGTTATCCCTTTTCTCTCAATCTTCACAAATTCTCCTTACCACTATCAATTTTGAGACCAACTGTATTTCTTCCTAAAATTTCCGAATCTGTCACCTTAAGAGGAAGATCTTAGAAAACATCTCTTTTAATGTTATAATCTGGTGAGGGTCTCTGAAGGTTGCTATTATAACTTTTATAAGGACGACTCAGAGAGAGAAGATGAGAGAGAGGGAGAGAAGAGAGAGGGTGAGAGAGAGAGCGAGACAGAGGAGAGGGAAGAAGAAGGAGAGGATGAAAACATCGGAATGAAGTATACACCATGACGAGAGGATAGAGAAGAGAAAGAGAGAGAGAGAGAGAGAGAGAGCAAGAGATAGTTTCGTTTTGTAAATTTCGGAACGGCTGGCTTTAATACATTCCAGTTTTGAGTCGTTACTCTCATATATGATCAGCTTAGACATATCGAAAGCCATCATACACGTTTATCTGGAAAAAAGTTTGGGATTTCTAAGCTTCCTACTTTCGGATATTTATCGATCTCTCTGTAACCTTCTCTTGACGTTTCGTTCCATTCAGTTCTATGATTTGCTTGTGGAACAGTTTTAAATTCTGGTCTTTAAATCTATCGAATAGTGTTCCTAATATAAAATGACTTATTATTTTAACATTGATATTTTTTTCATTAATAACCTATGGCTGTTCTTCAATTACCTCAAATAACTTCAATTCCTTCATCCACCAAGCTTGAACATATTCTTCCACAGGAACTATAATATACATCTTTCAAAACACGGCAACCTCTAACTTCTGCAGTTGGCGAATTATTTTAGGGTATATATTGTATCTCGAGATCTTCTTTCCAGTATGCATAACATTGCTTTTCTCATTATGCCTAAGATGTTGAATGCTCTGAAGCACCTTCAGGATTTCACACACTCAACCAGTTGGAATCTCTCTGCATAGGAGCGTTGCGGATATTCCCCTGTATTGGCTTTTCCATTCGCATAACTGAAGAGAGGGTAGGCCATACACACAACATATACCTTCCTTATATGGGGGTGTTAAGCGGCCTAGGGCTATTTCGAATTCTTGGGAACAACTCTCCCACACTCTCACCATACTTTCTCAACCTTATCTAAGCCGGAGTCCGCTCGCATCCATAACTCTTCCCTTATGTTTATTGAGTATTACGATGATAAACTCCTTTTGGCGTGGTTTCCAGTCCATATATCTGATTCCAATGAGAGAGCTCCTTTAAGACCCGGCTTTCACTAAGTTTCATTCTTTCTCTGTCTTTTAAGATTTTTCTTTTCTGACCCCTGACATGACTTCTATGCTCAATCTTATATATGTTATTTTATGTCGGTAAATTCTGTAACACCAACTCTTTATCTATGTTTTCAACTTCATTTAATTTTTTGACAATTTGAAGCGCCTCGTTTGGAACATGACTGCCGTTTAGATTGCCTCGTTCACAATTTTTACAAAAAAACTACGAATGGAATTTGGAAAGACTCTGGCCTATGCCCCACTGGTTAATAGTATATGCTATACTATATAATAATATATATATATATATATATGATATTATATATAGTTATAGTTATTATATATATATATATATACTCTATATATATATATATATATAGTAGATATATATATACTATAGTATATATATAATATATATATATATACAGTGGCGTATCCACGATTTTTTGATCGGGGGTAGCCTGACCAAAATCCCTTCAGCACGTTCGTTTCGGTTTATATTAACATAAAACTTAGTCACAGTACTTAGCGCCATTTATATAGTCTATTATATAACCTAGATATACTATATAGAATATATAGATAATAGATGCACGTATAATATAGTACGCACGTATATATATATATATATTTAATAGATTAGACGATATTATATAGTAGTACTTATATAATATGATGAGTATATATATAGATAGTAAGATAGACTAGATAGCAATAGTATAAGATATTTGTGAATATATAATAGTAAGCAGTAAGATTATATATATTATCAGTGAACGGATATATATATATATATTATATATAATAAGTATATTATTATATATATATAGTATAATTATATAGTAGAGAGTGATAAGAGAGGTGAAGAGAGGGAGACTAGAGGTGAGATGAAGATGAGAAGAGAGGTAGTAACAGAGAGAGAGATGATGGGAAGAGAGGACCAAATATTAAATTAATAAGAAAAATGGAAATGAATTTATGACCAAATATTCTAAAGCGGAGAATCATCCTGTACGTGGAATGAGCTTAGACTGTGATAAGTCGATGTGGGCATGAAGAGTGACGTCAAGAGAGAGAGAACAATTGGAAGAGAGAGAAGAGAGAGAGACTCGCATAGAGAATGAGAAACATAGAGCATTCAGTGTTTTAGTGTACATAGTATTCAGAGATGTGATGATGTGAAGGAGGAGAGAAAGGAGGGAAGGAGAGTACCGCAGATAGAGGAGATACTGTGTGAATCTGACCCTGAATGACGATGAGGTAGAATTCTTAGAAGTAGGAGTGAGTATATATCGGAAAGAATCGAGATATTATTAGTGAGTTGTGAAGAAAAGCTAATTTATATTACATAATATTAATATTTTACTAACCACTAATACTTTAGCAGCATGTCTGAAACATCAAAGAGTAATTGATTGTATCTTAAATTTTCTAATATTTATTTCAGATATTACATTGAATTGTATCGTCATATAGCCTATATCAAATAGACCTAGTTTTGTATTTATTTAAGAGAAGGTATAAAAACACTAATAGAATTATATATAGATTAGTACTAAAATAATGACTAGTTATTATATATATAATTATATTAGTGATGCAGGTAATACATGAATCACTAATAGAAAATATATATTATATACTACAGTTATTCTACTGATATTATAATTAAATTTGGTACTAATAGATATTAAGATATATTCTTTATGACGCACGATCATTGTAGCTATTAGTATGATGTACTATTATATATATTCAAAAATTATATTATATTTCTTCCTCACTATATTAATATAATATAAATTATCACCTGAATTAATCCTGCATATCTTTATTATACTATAATATATCGATATATTGACAATTATTTACTCTGTGAATGGCATAATTTTGGGCAAAAATTTGCAAGTTATTCTCCTCTCGTTAACGATCTTGTCTGCTGGTTAATATATATACGTAACATAATCTTCTCACCATAGACTACACATAACACACAAGTTCGCTCAAGGAATCATAATATTATGTTAGACATAATAGTTTGATAAGGAAGATAAATTATTATTTACTTTATTATTACTATATAGATTTTCACAAGAGTCCTAGAATTCTAATGCTTAAATTTAAATTATTTAAAGTATGTGTGTATATATGTATTGATATAAAGTAATAATAGATATAGTATGATCACATATGATAATATAAATCTTTATACCAAAATATTTTCGGTACTTTTGGGAGATTTTTAATTTTTGGATAATTTTAGGTTATTTCTTATGGTATTACATGCCATATATATTTCAATACCCTTGGCTCTAGATATGATTAATTACCATAGATATGCAGCGTATAATAATCATAATCATCTCTTCTTAATATAAATCTACTTTATTAAATTTATTATGTTTGCATTTTCTACTGTGATAGGTTCATTAAACTTTTCAATAAATTGTGAGTTATTAAGTTGTTAACGTAGATTCACTTCATTATAATGCACTCATTAACTAAATCACAAATATAATACGTTTAATGGTCTTCTGACATATTACGTTATATAGAATTAAGGTGTTTGGTATGTGGTCGTAGGTGTAGTGTTGAGGTCAGTGGTCTTAATTTAAATAAAACTATAAGAAACATGGAAACCACTCATGAAAGAAGCGCCTCTAGGTGTGTGAGGTATAAGGAATTATACGCGAAGTTTATTTATTGACCGCTCAAGGATCATCAAAGAAGGAATAATCATATTACTTACAGTAATTTATTTTGTTCAAAAACTGGTATTAAATACACGCGTCACTCCACTTTATCAATTCATCTTAATTTATATAAAATTAAATAAATTAAATAACATGATTCATATAGCCAATTAATAAGGCAACCATTAGCTGAAGGTATTTATCACACGTAATAAACTCACATATATTTTCAATCTAATTCATTACTGAATTTAAATCTTCTTAGTGGAATAATAAATTAAGTATACTCTATTTTATACATTCTCAAATTAATACTATATATATACTATATAATAATAATAATAATACATTTTAATGAATAATAAAAATGATAATCAACTCACTCTGAAATTAAATTTTTCAATTGTCAACTTAAATAATTTTTTGAAATAAACTATTAGATAGAGTCTATAGATATTGGAGCATAATGAAGTCCTATAAGAAATTGCAAAAAGCAGGTATTTGGTATTATCAATAGTTTACCTTCGCTGCCGTAACATATATTTTGACCTTATTACATCTTATAAGAAAACAATTCGCCTAATGTACATGCATAACACTTTCAAATATGTATTGCTGCATTCCGTCGTAGCGTGCCCATTGAAACGTTCCTCTCGCCATTCCATATGTGGAAGACAGTTTATGTCCTATCTCCAAGTGTACGTTGTTTTTCACTCGAGGAGAGATTAGGAGGTTTATATGACGCAGGAAGAGAGGACTTAGGATCCGGGTCAAGATCTAATATATACTGGTGGAGCGTGTGAATTACTTTACGCTAATATATCTGACGGCCGCGTACATGTGTGATGTATAACTCAGATAGATCAACGTTTATACACCACAACACACGAAAATTGCTCCTCCTGGGACACATCGGTCATCTAATCGCCTCAAATTCTATTCTAAAGTTTTCGAATCTACCTTACGAGGAAGATTTAGAAACATTCTTAAATGTTATCAATCTTATCTCTGGTTTCTAGTATGAGTTTATAAAGAACACTCTGAAGAGAGAGAGAGAGGAAATACATACATACAGGATTGATGCATTTCATTTACGAAAGAGATGATGAGAGATGGAGTGTAGGAGTTTGTGGAGTGAGCAGTAGAAAAGAGAAAGTATGAAATTGCCTCCACGAGAGAGACCGCATTCACTTGACGGAGGAGTTATAGACGCAAATTCAATAAATCTATACTTTATTGTATCAAAACTTAACTCTCTCTGAAGACTGATATATCGGATGCACTCTGCCTTTCATGAGGAAATTTCAGTGTAATCTTTCATGGCCGATAAGTTGTATGTGTGTAAGGACATACATTGATTTAAGCCTTCAGATCTCAAGCACTTTTCTCGGCCACAAAAGGTATTATGTGATTAGTGACTAAGCTATTTCGTCTACATCTCGATCAAACTTCTTAACCGCATCTCTGCATAAGCCTTTTTCTCATATGAATCATTTCGAGTTTATCATAGTCAGTGTGCTGTATGGATCGCTGTTAAATGCTCGTACGGGGACTACTTATTCTTAATAATCTTTAAGAATATCACATTAGTTGGCATGTTGTCCGTCTAGTATGATATATATATGTGACTCTCACTCAACTTCCCACGCAATCTTCTTTTATTTACTATAATTTCAAGAATCATTGTAACTAAAAGCTATGGACTTTTTCTCCTCTCATCCTTGTCCTTTCTCGTTCTCTAATCCTCAATCTTCTTTCCATTTCATTTACTCTTTACATTAAATCGTATGCAGACACGAAAACTTTCAATAAATATCAATCGTGTTCATTATAACACAACACCACTCTAGTCTCTCTTCAGTTGCGGCAAACTAATTTGTTGGACCAATGGATTCCCTCGCTCACTCTATCTATCTCGGGATTCTTTAACTTTAAAGACTCCACCATTATTATAACTCTACATTTGTGTATTTCTTTATCAACTCTTTCAAGGTAAAAATGAGAGGAGTATCTGAGATGAACGCTTTTCAAGAAACTTTTTCGTTTATAACTACGGTGCGAGCAACGAAGTATCCCGGAACAGACATCTCTCTCAAGCTGTTATTTGAGTGCCAGCCGCTTAACGTCGTGATAATCTACCACTCAACTCGCCCAACGCTTCTTCACAAATATCACTAGTGCAAACAAATTTATACCAGGACATAGTGCTCATATAGGTAAGTAATGCAATTAGGCTAATTGTTCATTTTTAGCTCATCACACTATTACTGCTTTCCTTGATATTGGTTATAGATAGTAGGGTAAATTAATTCGACTGTCACTCTCCCAACTATATAGCTTCAGAGTAATACTTATATCTACTGAATCCATGTTCATCGTGTTGATGTAGGTCACGGACTGAATAATAACTATAACTATCTATTTGAATTAGTTGAGTGAAATTAGTTCAAGTGACTACGTCTATATATTCACAACTAAGTACTTCATATCATCGTCCTCTCTGATTCTTCTGACTGGTCTTACACGTCGTGATCACTAGAGTTCTTTGCTCCTATATCTTATATGCTAATTTCTTATTCTGGATTAAGTCTGGAATATCTAAATCCTTAATTTTGTACTCTCTATTATTCTACTTAACTTTTACTTTTTAATTTTGACAATTTCATATAGCAACTTTCGTTTGGAAGACTTAAGCATGACTGCCTTATTAATTGTCCCCTCTCATTGTTACAATTTTTACAAATTATTCTACAGATAAGGAATATTTTGATTAAGAAAATACTGGTATTCATTTATGATATTCTCCATTATTGGTGATAATATTTAATTTATTATCATTTATTTATATTATTATAGTGAAGTTATTTTGTATTTATTTTATTATTTCAGTAATGTTATCAATTGCAAAAGTGAGTGCAAAGGTTTCTTAAGAAAATCCTTTCAAATGTAGTCTATTTATAACTAATAAGGTAATAGTGATATATATTATATTATATTAATATATATATTACTATATATATATATATATATATATAATATATAATATATTAATATCATATATATATATATAGTATAATATATTATATATATAATTTAATATATATAATATATAATATAATATATAATATAATATATATTATATATATATTATAATTAAATATATATATATATTATATATATATATATATATACTAATAATTATATATATATATATAATAATAATTAATTATTTCATAATATTATATATTAAATATATATATATATATTATATAATATAATATAATATTTATATAATATATATAATTATAATAATTATTATTAAATACTAAATAGTATCCTCACTACCATACTATATATATATATATATATTATAATCAATATTAAAAATATTACCAATATATATAATATATAACGTATATATAATATTATAATATTATATTATATATATATCATAATATATAAATATATTATTAATATATTATATCATATACTTGCATTCTGATAAAAGAATATTATTATCGGTGTAATGATAGCTAATAATAAATATAATTTCATGTAGAATTGAAACCTTTATTTAATAACTAAATTATATATATATATAATATATATATAATAGTATATAATATTATTATATATATATATATATAATATATTTATATTTATAATATTATTAATTAATATAATATATATATTATATATTAATAATATATATATATATAATATATATAATACCTAATATATATATTATATAATATAAATAATATAATATATTTTAATTAATATATTATATTAATATATAATATATTATATATATATATTAATAATTGTTTATTGATTATTATTATTATTTACTAATTAAATATATATTAATTATTATGCACGTTGCACGTATTTTGTTTTGCAAATTGTATACTTTAATATAATATATGGATTATTATCTATGTATTAAGTAATTATCTTCTCTTTTTATACGTTTAGAATCCGTCTGATGCTAGTGAAGACAATGCAGTTAGAGATTTATTTATTGACTAAATAGTTTTCTGATTTATCAATCTTCACTGCCATTACTTAATTTACACATAAGCATATTATGTTCTGTGTAAATTAAAAGATATAACTAATGTCTCTTAATTCCGAGTTTATTATTTGTATAAAAGACCGGATAATTAGACTTATTGCGCGAATAATTACCTAGGCTCTCTCCTCGTCATCCCAAAGTAAGAGAAGCTTTTTATTACTTATTGATAAGAACTAAAAACCTCTCAATGCTATCTTTGTTTATCTGTGTCTATACTTAGAAAGTGAAACTTTTTTGTTGGTGTGGTATCTTGATGAAATCGCGCTTATCAAGCGCATAGGTGAGTCCTTTTACTTTGTCTTAACTTCGGAAGTGTGTGGTACGTAATGTTGCGCATCTCAATATAGTAATCTCTCTTAGGATATGTAGTGCATGGTATTTACTTTCTATCGTGGCACACATCGTTGTTCTAGGGCCAATCAGAGTTATCAAAAGCGCCCACTCAGTGCCTATCTCAGTGCTCCGAATCCCTCGTCTCGCGCTTTTAGGGGAAGAAAATGACAATTACCTAGTTAAATGTTCGCCGTACAATACGGCTAAAAGCCGTGGTATAGACTTACTCGCTTCTGCTGCGTAATATATCTACAGTAGCAGCAAGTTATTCACTTGATCGGTTGATATAATTCGGATAAGCATTATGTTAGATATAAACTATAATTTTAGAAGTACGTCTACATGTATTTAGTAATAATTGCTCTAAATGACCTGGATAATGTTACTATCATCTACATTCTTTGAATATATTATATATATTATAACAGTCGGATGGAACGTCGCATTGTTTCATCCCATAATGAGTAGTTAGTACTATTGAACGATTCTATGCTATGAGAGTTGTTATATTTGTACCCTAAGTCTTCCTGAGATACTGTTATGGCTTTCGATAGTGAGTTAGCATGAAAATAATATATGATACATACTGGACCATAGGCTCTATATAAGAGAATATTTTATCGTTAAAGCAGAGCTGCTCAGAGCTCTGTCAATGTCTCAAGATTATAGTGTTAAACCTTGTGATATTTGCAGTTGTATATGTTTACAGGCTATATTACCTTACTACTTCTCTATGGTAAGCCCCAGTCATTACCTCATTCCCTTCATATGTGTATTTAATTTGAACTAACTTTCCATAGTATAAGCAGTTTAAATAGACTGTTTGTTTGTTATTAACTTACAAAATTCAAACAAGATTACAGAGTTTTATCGAAACTTAATTAGTCAAAAATCAAAGTAAAATGTAGATGCTTTATAGAGAATTAGTCAAAAATCAAGATACATTTGTGACATTATGAAGAGATTAATAAATATCAACAGGTAGAAAATGGATAGTGATTAAAATGTTTATTATATAATATATATTATCGTCGACCTCAACATTGGTATTAATCAATTTTAGCTCGGTTCAAGTATAAGCAGGTGATTTCACCAAATATTCCCTGTCACTCCATAAAGCATATTTGGGACAGCCGGGCTCGGCAAAGAATCACTGGACCAAAAGAAAATGGCTACCGATACCGTAGGTGAAACTATTATAACTATATATATTATATATATATATAATTATAATTGAACGTACATACTATATATTATTATAATATAGTATATGATATATATATATATATATAATATATTTATATTACTATATTATGGTTAGACAAGGAACATTCGTTAATCGTGTGAACATTGAACCACTTTATGTTAATAACTATATAGTTATTTTCAAGGATGACTGTTATAAAATCAAAACAGGACCATAATAACTGACGTCCAGATTGAAAATACAATTTGAGTTGTAGCATCGAACATTTGACCAGACATTGACCAAATTTTTTCGAATAAAGAGAAGAAATCGTTTGTTTAAATTCTAAGTTTAATTTTTCTATTCCTTCTTTATAGCTACTATAGAGGGTCTTATCCTATATGGGCCCTTCTCCACAATAAAAAGACGTAAAAACAGATATACTTCATTACAGATTCCACTCGCTGTTCTTTACTATATTTTCTTTTACAGATTGTAATATTATTAGCTACTTTAGGATTTTCATCTCATATGTGCCGTAAGATACACTTAACCATTATAACAGTATGAATCTGCTAGACAGTTTCATTCTCATGATGCTCAGAATGAGTGATATATAAAAGATTAGCACTACTTGCATTTACTCACCTTAATATAAAATTTCCGTGCATATAAACCTAAGGCTCTGTATGTTATAGATGAAATGAAGTCAGGTTATAGTGATACTCAGCTCTATCCATCATAGACATAAGTATCATGTGGATAATAGGACGTTTACCAGGGCAAGTTTAGTAGATTATTCATATAATAAAATGGGAATACCAGATGAGCGTTGACCTTCTGATAGTGTTAGGGATTATTTACCTGAGTCGTCTATGCATTGATAATACAGATAAAGATCTGTGTTATTATAGGCAGTGGTGGAATAGAGTAATTATAAATTCTACATCAGACCTAATACTCATCTGCATGATAAAGGTTATGGTTTATACATTGATATATGTTAAGACTTAATACGCCATCTTCTAAAATACGTAAGAAATAATAGTTATATAAAAAATATGTTAAAATAAAGATTACACGCGCTATTATTACTCTTTAATAAATGAGCCTGAAAATATATGCTATTAGTATGTTCTCTATTTTACTTTGAAACCAATTTTAATACAAACACAATTTAATTTATAAAAAATATCACGTCCTATTCAAAAAAATAATTAAAATAATAATAAATCAATAATGAAATAAGAAATAAATAAAGAATAAGATAAAAAATGAAAAGAAACAAGATTATTATATTATATTTTCATTCAGCTCATTCTCTCGATATGTGATATCTCTCCCTTTCATATAGTGTTATCACCGGCGGAATATATTAAGTACCTTCATCTTAACGAAATGTTCTGTGCTCATAACTTTTATATTATTACCATGATAATAAAATTTAAAATTTAATATAATATGTTATATTTACACTAACGATATCACTAGTGTTAAAAAAACCCCTTTCCTCATAAAATAAAACAATTTATAATATATATATCAGATTCACTAATCAACATCAAGTCATATATATAATATATATTATATAAATTTATATATATATAGTATTATATATTTATAATATATTTATTATTATTTATAATATATATATATATTAATATTTATATATATATATATATTATATTAATATATATTAAATATATATATATAATATATATTATTAATTAATATATATATATATATATTATATTATTATTAATAATAATTAATATATATTTAAATATATATATAAATATATTATATATATTATTATTAATATTTATTCTCATACTAATTATAATTATAGTTAGATAATGAACCCTCTTGAAAAAGTAGTAAAAAATCATATAAAATTTTAACATAAATAAATCCTATATATATGTATTGTTTTACACAACATAAATTTATCTCACAAATGCGATTATATGATATTTGACAAAAATCGTAATATTACATAATTTTATGGATATCTAGCCACATCAATAATTCTAAATAATTGTAGCCTCGAAACCCTGTTCTGTGAAAAGATAAAATATTCATGTATTTATTTATTTTAATATATATATATATACAGATTATATAAAATCATAAAATAAGTGTATAATAATACTTATATTAAAATTATATCTAATAAACCTATTTAATGACTAAACCATATACATCAATTATATATAAAATAATTAAATCTATATATATATATATATATATATATTATATGAAAATTAGAAAAGTTTTTTAGTAGTTTCGTAGTTAAAGATATTAAAACTAAACTTCATTATGAATTAAGCTATACTAAGGATAAAAATGTGAACTAACAGTAAACTATTTAGATCAGTATCTCTACATGTATTCAGGGGCATAATCCTATTTCTTGATGGGTCTTTATATAATATTTCCTTATACTGCTATCTAAAATATTCTTATCACTTTTCGCCACTACAATGACGGTGGAGCTTGAGTAATAATAAAGGATATATTTTAATTTTATTTTTCTATTTAAAACACTATTATTTCAGTGTTTTATTCACTAACCTAATTATAGATAAGGGAGTATATTATCTATTTATGTACTATTTTACACTGGTCTAAAAAGTATGACATATAATCTTATATATATACATATTAATTTGTTATTTGTAGATTGTAAATTCGGTATATGATAGTCCTTTTAACTTTTATGTATCAATTAATATCACATATCGATCTAGAAGCATTAGAGGACTTATTCTTCATCTCTCATCACTCTATTATTCAGGTATCTTGATATATGTATACTAGAATTATTTTGATAGCCTACAATTTCTTTAATAAACAATCCTTAAAGAAGTGAATAAATGTGAATCTTCAGCTCTACATCTTCTACTACCTAACACGTGAATCTATATCGTTCAGCATTTAAGAAGTATTCATAATAGTTGTCTATAAATTTTCATGCATTCTTTCATGCCTCATATCGTAATCACATAATATTTTTACTTGAATTTCATCTCTAATAATCATTGTTGAAATAATTAGCTTGATAATCGCTCAATATTACTAAAGAAAGTAGCTACACACATAGATTTATCACATAGAAACTTATAGAAACTTAGAAAGTCTTTTTTTAACTGATTTCTTAAGCTCTATCAACGTAGTGTATGTTATTATTATACCCACTTAAAGTATTTGCTTCATTAATTGCCTATTATTTTAAAAAATAGATTATTGCTAAAATTAGTGATAGTGTAAGACACTTGGGGCGACTGTTTACATTTCACTTAGTAAATTTAATGAGCTATTATTGTATTATTTGTTTAGTGATTAGTTGTCATAATTGAGTACTTCAAGTATATAAATGGAATAATTTTGTCACACTGGTAAAAATTCATATAGTCAACATTATATACTGATATTAGGGGATACTTTTTTGTTCATAAAAATTACTTTTTAAAGTTTAATCTAATATATAGTTCTTAGTTATTCCAGTCTTGTAGAAACTAATACTTATTGATAATGTATTATTATTATGCTGTTGATACTAATTTCTAAGTATGACTAATACTGGGTAAAAGTTTATATAGCTTTAGCCAGTCTGTCCGTGGTTTGCGATAATATTAGGTGTATGAAAATAGGAGAGGGTCTTATATGCTTACAGCATAAGTAAATAAAATATCTTTAACAGACTTCTTGGGACTAATAATAATTGGAATCGTTAGATATAATGCATTAGTATTAGCAATATTGCTGAATTTAATAAACTATTAATAAAGTTAGAATATGTGGCTAGCCCCACACCCTAGTTTGCTCGCAGTGAAAACTATATCCCTATCTGAAAATGGTCACCATCTGGTGATGATATAGATTCAGATGTTCTGCTTTGTCACTTTCACCTCCGATACCAACTGTGAACTCTATTCTGTTTTCCCTTCGGAAAGAGCGATAAATGACTAGAACGTCAGATCGTTACGATCGAAAAGGCTCTGACGCTCTATCACTCGACGAGTCCTTTGAAGATTTCCTTTTACACGTTTTCAAAGATGCGATCAAATATTGAATGTGTGGCACATATCGGTGAACTATTAAACATTATATATTAATGTGTAATATATGATTTTCTTATTTTTTTTTACATCGCTTTGTATTCATTAAATGTTTCAATCTTATAAATTATGAAATTATAATTTTATACTCTACTTTATATGTTTGACGTATTATAAATTTTATTGTGATTTACTAAAAGCTATAAATTAAATTTACGGCTATATACTATACGTACTATACCTCGATAATAATAGTATTATTCGGCTAAAAAAGCCGTAAATTACCGAATATTATCTATGGGTATATTTTTATGCCGAATTAGTGATACCTGATAGAATACGTAAAATATCTTACCGTAAATATTTATAGGTACACATCCTTCATATATATTATATATTAATGAGGCTTGATACTATAGTAACCGGTATATATCTTGGAATAATAATTTAATATAATTATTTCCTGGATATAATATTTGATATAAGATTAAATTGTATAATTTAATCAATTTAATTACTTTATCTTATACACACAACACACACACACACACATATTATTATTATATATTATATATTATATATATTAATTATATTAATATATATTAATTATATTATATATTATATTAATATATATATTTATTATATATATTATATATTATATATATAATATATATATATATATATTATAATATAATTAATATATATATATATAATATTATATTAGTATTAATTATATATATTATATATATATTATTAATATTATTAATATATATATATATATGTATAGTTGATTGTAATTTCCCAGGTCGAACTTGTGTCAGATTGTGTTAACGAAATGTTCAGGAGAAAAATATCTAAACTATATATAAATTATTATTTTTGAGGATAAATTGTATATATAATCAACTACATATTATATAGTGACATTTACATGACTTCTCATTGACATTTGACTTAGAATAGAATTTCGGAATTAATTTTAATGTTTTCAATAACTAGATTAATAATGCTCTCACTCCTATGAGTAATATTATAAATAATTATATTAATTACTTATTACTTAAATACAATTTATATTATATAATTATAAGATAATTAATTTAATTTAATATTAGTGATAAAAGTAGTATAAATTAATAAAATAAGATGATAGAAGGAATAACTCAATATAATGAATAAACTATATAAATAATAATAATAATGATATTATTATATTAATTAATATAAATATAAAACGTTATATATAAAAAATTAATATCATTATACGTTCAACTCAAATAAATATATAGTTATGTAAAGTAACTATACACCGTACGTTTATAGAGTAATAATAATAATATAGATAATATAATATTAATACATTAATATTTAAAATAATATAATTTTATTAATTATATTTAATAATAATAATTAATAATTAATAATAATAACAATAATAATAATATAATAATAACTATATAAAAATAATAAATAATAATAATAAACAATAATAATAATAATAATAATAATAATTAAATTAATAATAATAATTAATAAAGAAGTTAATAAATAATAATAATTAATAATATAAATAATCATAATAATAATAATAATTAAATAATAATAATAATAATAATTATAATAATTTAATTAATAATAAAAATTAATATATATATAATATATAAATTAAAAAATAAATATTATAATGAATAATTAAATTAATTATAAATATAATATAATTAATTAATTAAATAAATATATAATTTAATATAATAATAATAAATTATAATAATAATATAATAATTAATTAATAATAAATAATTTAAATAAATAATAATAAATTTTATTTATTAGTATGCTAATATTATTAGCCCAATTTATTTTACTAATTATAATTATATTAATTAATTTATTTAATTATATTATTTATATATATTAATTATATATATATTATTATTAATTTATTATTAAATATTTATTATATTATTATTTATTATATTATATTAATATATTTATAAGGGTGAGTGGTTATGTGTAGTGAGTAGAATTGATAATAATATAATTATATATATTATTATTATTTATTATTATTGAATTAATTTGCTAATATGTGAGGGAGTAACCTGACCGATTGGCCCCGGGCCCCGGCCATAATACTTCTCCAGTGTCCATACTCATTCACTCTCATGGTGACTCTCATTATTTTTATATTGTCGACCTATCTATGGTCCCTTATTAATTATTCCTCTGTGCCATATTATATATCTAATTGAAAAACCGGAATTATTGAGTTATTTTACGAGTTGGTATATATTACATGTATTATAATTATTTATCTATATTATATATTATATATTAATTGTGTAGGGTATTAATAATTTTATAAAGATAAGAATAGATATAAAAAAAAATATTTTAATTCCATTTTTATCTCCATTTTGTTATTTCATGATAGCTATAAATTATTATATTTATATATATCATATATTCATTCATAATATATATATATATCTCATAATATATTTGTTAATTATTTTTACTATCGATACATTAATTAAATAATTAGTATGAGTTCCATATAAATATAAATTTTTTTATCTCAGGATGATTCATTTTTCATATAAAATATATTATTTCGAAATTGATATACGTTGTCTCATTGTTAAAATAAATCATAATATGGTTATATATTGTAATATATAACCAAATAACTTATGTATTGTAACCTAACCTAACGAATGTAAAAATAAATATAAATCTAAAATTATCAAAATTAGGTGACTTTTTTAGGTGTAGCGAATGAATTTAGTATTACAAAGTTAACTTGTATATTCTGATTGTTATTATTCGTTTTTTTCGAGCTTCTCAATAAGTTTTATCTTATCATTATCATTCATTATCAATTAAGAATATATCTATTTATTTAATTATTATATATATTATTGATTTATTATATAATTTAATTATAATAAAAAAAATATTCACTTTCATTGAAATCTTAAAATATTTAAAAATATCATATGCATTTTTTATAAACATTTATCTAATATATTTATATATTATTTACTTGATCTTCTACTATCTACACTGAACCACTTAAGGAAATACCACTACTATTATTATAATTGTATCACAATAAGCAACTCTTAATATTTGCCTACATTAAGATTTAATAAGATAAATCTAATTTTACAAGCCCATTATATACAACCTTGCTGAAAAAAAGATATATCATACTACAGACCTATTGCTGTTAAGACCTTACTTCATAAATACTTCTAATAATTTACTACTAAAGAATAATTCATATTATATAAATCCTCAATAATAATATATATTTTATATACCTATCGACTTAACTAGCTATATGATATAGTTAATTCTCCCACATAATTTTCAAGCAAGGTGGATAAGTAATATACGAATATAGTTTTTTAAGGAAAAATATGCTTTTACATTAACTCTTTCATTCTGTCTCGACCAAAAATTTATACTTCAACATACTAATGACGTTCAGCTACATTAGCAGTCATAAACTTTTACATAACCTCAATTCCACAAGAAAAGGCATAAATACCGTTTTACTCTAATTTATTAGTCTTTTACTCAAAATAAAATATCAAAATTAAAAATAAAATTAAAAAAATAAATAATAAGTTATTATTCAAAAATATTGACTAATATCTACTAGTCACTCATAATATATTAACCTTTTGCAATATACATCTAATTGTAATTTACTTTATTGAATGAATCGAGAAAGCCTCGCCGTTGGGATTCTCGTTTTTTAGATAGTCTAACGCTTACTGAGTACCCGTTTAGTCACTTCTAATAATTCAAGTCTTTATTACTTAAATGTACCACAATAGATTTAATAATACATGGGTAATAATAGATATGTGATACA
>JABUQX010074344.1:5000-22500 GCA_015478945.1 Trachelipus rathkii | reverse complement strand
TACTATATTCCATCTATTATCTACTTATAATTCTTCTTTCTCCTATATCTCAATTAATTATCTCTATCCTTTCATCTATCTCTCTCTCTCCTTCTCTTTCTCTCTCTCTTCAGTTTATTTATAATTAATTTAATATTTTTTAATTCGTATTTATAATAATTATTAATCTCAATACAGATTATAAATATTAATATATTATGATATATATATTTACACATACATATATATATATAAAGATTATGTGCTTTAATATGTATTTCGAGTGCTCTATTGTCAATATATTTATTAAATCAATCAGTATTCTCGAAAATAAATACAAATACACACAGGGAAATGCAGGGAATACATATCAGGACATGTTCATGGTAACATTTAGTTTCGGCAAATGTAAACAAAAAAAAAAAAAAAAAAAAAAAAAAAATAAATAAAAAAAAATAAATAATAATTAATAAATAATAATATCTCAATCGAGTCTTAAATAATCCTAGAAAAAATTTAGGGGGAAAACGCTATCATTTATATGTACGCTTTAAAGCAGATTATTGTTAGATGATCTTAAACACGAAATTAGTTTACACTAATTTATTGGCTTAATTTTTTTTTTTTAGGAGCAGGGGACTAATATATAATATATAGCTATATATAGCTATATAAAAATTATATTTTGTAAAGGTATTACACGGCAATGTACGGGGCTCGGAGCCGACGGGGACACAGGGGGGGACGTTTTTCATACCCGTAGGGAGGGACGGAGGAACCCCCGCGACACCAAATACCAAAGAGCGGGTTCCGGAGACACCCTCCCCGGAGGGGGGAATTGGTCCTCCCCGTCAGTTCCCCGGAAGGCCGAGAGACCAACCCGAGTCTCCACTGCACGAGAAATGGTATGATAACGACTTGGAACTTCGTAGCTCAGAAAAGAGAAAAAGGGCAAATTTAATAGAAAGTCTATTTTATTTTAACGAGTAACCCATAAAAGGTCTCTAAATAGGCCTCTCTAATCATATTACTATATATTATTAACAATAATTTTTTTATTTTTTTATTTTTTTTTACATTTCGTATCTAAATTTTTTATCGAAGGATTTCCAAAAATGGTAAATTTCATATTGCTCGTAGAACTTTGTAGTTTTTGAGATTTTGACTTCTCTTCTTTTTTTTTTTTTTTTTATTTTATTAATTATATTTTATCAAAACTTAACGCACCTAATATGTCTATGAGCAATCATTTCACAGCAATGTAATTCAATACAACCACAACTATGAGATTCGTGTATTTTCACATAGAGATAGAAAGAATAACATGGAATTGAAGAAATTTTTGCTATATAATGATAATCATTTATTTATTAAGTTCAAATTTTTTACTAAAATTTCTATAACTTATATATTATACTAACTATATTATCATCTATATATATATTATAATTACTATATATTTTAAACTAATATTATATTATTGAACATAGATCTATATATATGTTATATATTAAACTATAATTAACTGTAGGATCATACGCCATAAACATGTAATATAATATATAAATATACTATTTCCCCTATCCTTTATATATTTTTTTTTTATTCATTATATATATTATATATATATTATGTATATATATATATATATAATTTATATACATTAGAGTTTAATATACTCAGTATACCTTAATAAGATTTCTTACATTACATTTTGGGTATCAATAAGAATATATAGTATTAATATTATGATTATAATTATTAATGTAAGGATATATAAAAATATATTAATAAGTAAACATATATATATATATTAGTAGAGTTTAATTTGTCAAATTTCGATTTCTGTATAAATATATTACTATATATATATATATATAGTATTTATATATATTTATATAATCTAATTTTCAGGTTTTTATATCGAAAATTAATAATTTTGCTATACATCACATAATAATAAGGATATAATTATTACTAACAAAAGTATTATTAATGTCTGTCTAGATGCTTTATATTTTATGCACGTATCATAATATTTTTTATTCTATAATTTTTTTATTTGATTTTGTTGTAGTGTAAAAAATAAGCCTTAACTAATTTTATGCTATGTATGCTATGGAGAACTATACAATTTAAAAGCAACCAAAGAATAGCTTGTCACCATTATTTAAATACAGGCTTACGATATCTGTACTCTGAATTTAAAGTTAGGAAAAACCAGGTATAAGTCCTAAGGTAGCTTCTATATGTATATTCATCTAGCAATTCACGTTCCCGGAATCTTGAGAAACTGGTTAATAGGAAAACGTAGCCGTATGATATTTGCTGTACCTATGGATTTAGGGTGAACCGAAAATCACGTAACAGATTGTTACTTCTGTTTGAGAAATGTGCAAGGGTTCTCTTCAAAATCCCAACATTGTGTCCAGTATCCCTAAAACCTACACATTTTTTATAACCTCCTATCGCAATGTGTCTAGTGTCTCATTTCAGAAATGATCTTATTCTATTTACTGGTCGATGAATTTATGTAGACTCAAGAAGGATGACCCCTCCGAGTATGACACAAGGTATAAAGAGTCTGGGGCACTTTGAATAACCAATCAACATCTATGACCATGCTTTTCTACTCATGAAATATCATCAAAAAGGAAGCACATATAGATCGTATGATTTGTCAAATGAGATTAAAGACTCTCACGAACAGACTTAGGAATTGCTGGCTTCTAGGTTATTCAGACGGCATCGGCACTCTCATCTAGAGAAGTTTGTAAACTTAGTTTGGTATTATAGAGGCAGGAGCAGAGAGGCAGTTTTGTTCACATATTTGCGCAGAAGAATGGAATTGTATATTTGCTCTGATTGTAAGTGGCATGATGAGACAATTGGATTACATTGTATGTGCATAAACTCAGCAGAAGCTATTCGCCTGTTTATTGATCTCACTCTACAACGTGATGTCTCATGCAGTGCTACAGCATTCCCATATATTCAGTAATGTTTTTGTTCAGTCTGTTCCTTGTAACGATATTTTTTCACTAAATTAATACCAAATGAAAGGTAACAGAAGTTTATGAGCTGCTATAACTTACCTAGTTGAGTTATTCGGAAACATTTAATTGGACATTGTTGGGGACGGTGTTAATATGAATCATTGAAAATATTAATCTTAGGACATGGAAACATTCTTCAGCAAAGTGAATGATTGATTAATGAGCATTGGACGTTGATACTACGCACCTGCGACAAAAAAATCCACTAACATTCGGAAAAAAGTTGCCAGCTAATTTCATCTTTTTTTAGCTTGTGGATCAAAAAAATATCACATAAACACACTTGTGAAATACCCGCAGTTTGTCTTTTTCATTTTACACCTTTTGCAACATTAAAACTTTGGTTTGGTGTGAAAATAATTATGTTAAATAAGCTTCTTGAAGGAAAGACTAAGGATTAACATAAATTTGGCTCTACATCTATCTGATAAAATTTAGGATTTAGGATTTTAGGTTAGGATCAATGGATTTATAACTTTATCTGTTTATAAATACTAACCATATATTTAACATTAACTTAAAATCTTAGAATATACCTAATATCTAAGCTCGTATTCACTATATACTATATAACAAAAAATTCGAGGAAAAATACTAAACTGAAATAAAAGTGAGTGATTATATATATAATTATTCTATATTATATATTATATTATAAATATATTATTTATATATTATATATATTTATAATTATATTTATAATATATATTATATAATTAAAATTATAGCTCTAAGTATATTAAATATATAAGTATTTTAAGTAAAATTAATACAATTTAAGTTAATGAGATCAATACTATAAATTCAACTGGGAGTAACTATTTTTTAAATCTTAATTGAAGAAGACAGATATATTAGCTAGAGAGAGAAGATGTATGTATGAGAGAGAGAGACGAGAGAGAGAGTAGAAGAGAGAGAGAGAGAGGAGAGGAGAAGAGAGGAGAGAGAGAGAGATAAGAAAGAGTTAGAGAAGATGAGAGAGATGAGCAGCTGATAGAGATTGAATTAGGAAGAGATGAGATGAGTTCATTAAATTGATATACAAGATCTACCTTTTGACACTTAAGAAACGAAATAGCGATATTACTTTCATGTTAAATGGACAGAAAAAAAATATTATAATATTTTGTGTTGTGAGTTGAACCACTCACTAAACATCACTTAAACTGCTATATAATTATGTTTAATCTATAAATTATATTTAAATTGAATTTTAATTTTTAAGTATTGCCTTTTTTATATAATATTTAAAAAGTTTAATTAAACCAAATATTGAAATTTATTAACTATTCTCATAGATTAAATGACAATCATCTTATTTCTCTTTAATTAAAATTTAATAAATTAATTATTTTCTCATAATAACATATTTTTCTATAAATTATTCAATGTTTTTGCGCAATGTTTATTTACAGTAGAATATACAATATAATTTCATATGGCGTTACGATATTAGCCAAAAATAAATAATGAAATTATGCATCTTGATTGGCTTACAGCAACTACGCTGTGATAGTCATCTAAATGTGGCTGTGTAATTATATTACAATCATTAATATTATTTCTAAGTTCTTGACTGTTTATTTTAATTTATTTTAATTATTTTTTTATTATTGATTGTATATTTATGATTGCATATTTTGACATCTTATAGGAAACAAAAAATAGACTCGGATTCAGAATTTCACCGAGAATTCAGGAATTCTCGTAGCTCACACGAATCCGAATCGTATGTTAATAAAATGTATCGACTGGAACAGTAATAACTCGTTAATTTAGCTCTAAGTTTCATCCTTGGTCTGCGATTACAGAATCCGATTTACCGATGTATACCGTGTTTGTGGTGGAAAATGTAATCGAATCCGTAAAATATAAATCTGTATATTTCTGTTCCTAGCCAGAAATACTTTAATTGGATAACGAATCGATTATCCGAATTGGATCACGATTCGAGCACAGTCTCGAATTCTTCTATGATTTACGTAATCTTCACGAATTCCATGGATTTCGGATTCGCCCTATATGAATTATATTAATAATTATTATAATTTTAAATAATTTAAATATTATTTATATATTAATAATATATTAATTATGTATATAATTTTATTATTAATATATTTAATTTATTTAGTACTATATATATTATATATATATAATAATTAATAGTTATTAATAAGATTTAGTCTTATTTCTTTTAATATAGTATCTCAATATACCTCATACCATAATTAACTACTATTCATACTATATATAGTATTATAATCACTTAATACTATAATTCTTTTCAAGTTAATACTAAATAACACACTTTACATCATGAAATAAAAAATTATATACAGGTAGATAATATACATTTTATTCTCATATATATATATATATATATATATCATATATATAGTAATAGAATTAAATGTATAAATATGGATAATACATATACTTTAGAATATAATTATAATACTTAGTAATATGTTAGAAATATAATACGATAAAACAGTGGGACTATTATATCAAATATATTTTATAAAAAAATATTTAACTTATATATGAATAGGGATGATGAAAGAACTTAAGGTTATATACTTATATAGGTAATATATCAGGGGGGTTATATATCTATATATATTTATTATATTATAGTGATCATAAAACGTTTCTGTTGACATTAAAATTAATTATATATTATAATTATTTAAACTAATAGTATACTAATGCATTAACAAAGTATTCTACTATATTATTTCCTTAAATGTGAAAACTAATTTCTTTTATTATTGAAAATTATATTACTCACGGTGATCATAAAATACTATATAACTTTTAATTAATATTCCCAGTTGGTTGTCTATATTTCTCAAAAAAAATTTTTGAAAATATTTATTATATATACTATAAATAACTTATTATTAGGAAAAATTTGTAGTCCTCAAAGAACAAATTTTATCACTCAAAATATTGCCACCAATATAAAAGATAATTTATTATAAATATAATATAATATTATGACTTATCTATACTACCCGACTATTATAACATATTATGTTATATTACTGATAAATATATCATACTACATAATCCCAGTTATCGAATGTGATATATATAGAAATAAAACATTTAATATATATATAGTATATATTGATTTATTAACTTTAGGATAATGATATATTATAAATTTAACAAGAAATATAGATAAAAGAGAATTGTGTGAGAGAGTAAGACAGAATTATTTTTTAGAGATTTTTGTGTGACACAAATTGAGGTTTAGAGAATGCCTTGCAAACGCAAGTCTTGCTCACAATATAAGCTTAATGATTAATTCATATTAAAACATCTTTCAAATATTTCGTTCAGTATGCACAAGATTAATCAAGTTTTCAGAAAAAGAACAGTTTGCATTCTTAATAATTTGTTGAAACGCGAGGAGCAACAATCGAATGTTTTTGATATTAAGGTACGGTCTTATACGAGGAATATAAATATTAATTTATTATATTGTACTTATATATTTATATATAGTTGATAGTTATTTATTACGAGTATAAACTGAATATATAGGTAAGTTATGAATCTAGTATATAAAAATCGTCAAAACGTAATGTTATGCATAAAATATTTAATTTATAAAAGTTCGACATAGAATAATTGATAACTACATATTATATTACTATAGAAAAATACACTATACTACTATACTAGTAAAAATAACTAAATATATATAAATATATAAGTTATTTTATATAGATGAATGACATAATAATATAAAAAAAACTAAAAAAATATAAACTATTACATTCATTTAATATAGTGATTTGTTTTAGGTAATATGGATCAATAACCATGAACCGTATATATATATATATAAATTTTTATATATTATATTTGAGCCATTTTTAGTACGAGGGGTAGTATAGTGAGTATAATTGGGCCTTAATTATATATCACCGAGTATATATAATAATATAGAATATTAAATTAATATATATTATTACTATATTTATTACTAAAATAATAATGTTTTATATATTTATATCAACATTTAGTATATTTACATATAAAATATAAAGCTTCATAAATAATATAATAATATTATATATATAAGTTATAATTATCTGTAATATTATGTTAATTTGTGCATTGGATAACTATTATATGTATTACCGTATTAATTAGTGATGGAAATTTTAAATTTTTATAGAAAATAAATAATAATTAAAAAACAAAATATGTATATATAAGGAAAAATAATAAAGTGCTCGTTGCACAGCTTTAACAAACATTCCGAGGAAGGGAGATGATTCTCAACAAAATCGGGAAAATATAAATAATGTCAAGTTAATCATATATAGGTCAATATACTACTATTATATATATATTATATATCTATATATATATATATTATAATATATATATATATATATATATATATATATATATATATATTATATATATACTTACTCATACTAATAACAGTCAAATTATATAATATCATAATTTATATAATTTAGTTTTTAGTGATAATTTTACTCATTAAATATTAAATATTATATAAGCTCACAATAAAAATATTAATTTAGTTTGTGATGTATTAAACACAAACAATTTGCTTAGTTACATAATTTGTAAAAGCCTGACGAGAAATATCACATTATAAAATTAAATAGAAATTGGATGTGCTTCGTATAATAGTTCGCTTAAGAAGATCAGGAATCCTTTGCTCAAAAAGTAGGGTTTTACCTCCTGATATCTAATCTTTTTCATTCTATCTATTATCTATCTATATATCCATCTATCTATCTATCTATCTATCTATTTATCTATCTATCTACTAGACGCAATATCTTTGCACCTTTAACATCCTCCAGATCACAAATAAAATCATATCAATATATATATATTATATATATTATATATATTAATATATATATATATATAAATTATATATATATATATATATATAATAATATATATATATATATATATATAATGTATTAAATATAATATATATATATATATATATTATATATAAATATATATATATATATAATATATTATATATTTCGGTATATAGGTCATCATAATATTTCTAATGGGGTGGAGGACACAAATAAAATTAACGTATAGAAATTATAGTAGTATACTATATAGTATATATGTATAAATATTTATATATTATATATTATAATAATATTAAGTATCTTATATTATATGTATGTAAAGAATAATATAATAATACGGCAAGTATATAGGGTATATATTATAGATTTAAAGGAAAATATATAAATTTAGCAGTCATATGCGTTGTAACTTATAAACAAATATACATATTAAATACTTATATACAGTATATACTTACTTAAATTTTTATATATCGTTAAAATATATTCTATTTACAAAAATATATCCAAACTTCTGAATCTTTTTATATATATAAGGAAAATATATTTATTATATATACACACATTTGAAACTTTATATATAATATGAAAAGTTTAGTTTAACAAAGTGCAAACTATTTCTAAGTTCTAGCAAAAGCATAGGACAAGGTCTCGCATGTTGTTTTTTGTGAAGAAAGGAATTTATTCTTATCGGGTAGAGTCTACGGCTGTTTTTAGTCTCTGTTCATATTCTCCTCAGTATACTCAGCATATTTTCTCTTATAAGTCTCTTTAACAACGGTTATATAATATTAGTCCATTTAAGTATTCTTTTCATAACGCATTACGATTGTGTATCTACACTAATTAACTTCTCAACTCTTTTCCCTACCATTTTTCCCACCTTTTATGGAATTTGAATAAGCTATATTTCTGAACGGACTTAATTTTAAAATATATATTCCTTCTTCATCTATAATGTATTGCACTATAAATTGATGTACTAAGTAAGCGTATATTTTTAATAATTATTAAATTAGAGAAAAAAATAAGACTTATTATTGATTATTCTAGTTAAAAACTAAATTAATAGAGAGAGAGTAAGAGTAGAAGAAGAGACGCGCGATTTGTATAGAGACGAAAGGAAGAGTAGAGAGAGAGAAGGTTAGAGAGAGAGTACGAGAAGTATGAGAGAGACGAGACAGGAGAAAGAAGGCATGCATTTTGCCACGACGACTTTTGTTCAAAAAGCCACATAAAAAATTTGTAACGGGAATTGGTGGTTAGATGGTAAGGCAGGGAGATGAGAGAGTCATTTGTAAAGATTAAAGAGAGAAGATCAAAGTTTAAAGTCATACTGTTAAATAGATGTTGGGTTATAGAAGTAAGGAATTGTAGAGAGAAGAAAGAGAGAGCAGGGAGAGAAAGAGATTGCTACGCAGTAGCCAGTCTTCTTGATATGTGTTTAATGTAGTAAAATAAAAAAAGACAAATCGAAACTTATGTGAAAATCGGGATCATAAACTAAATTTCGGAACAGAAACTCTTATACTAACAGCAAAATAAGAACAGAAACGAATAATGATAATAAAATATATAAATAAATAATACGATGAAAATAATATTATAGGACTACATTCAAATTAATAATCAGGGATACTATAATTACATAAAATAACAATAAATAAAATATATAATACATAAAATAAACATACATAATAATTAATTAGGATACATAGAATAAAATAATAATAATTAATAAATAATATATAATATAATATATTGAGAGTATCGTTATATGTAAGTATGTATTAGAAGATTACAGAAAGAAAAGAGATGAGAGAGAAGGAAGAAGATATGAAGAAGATAGAAGAAGAAGAAGAGAGATAAATAGAAGAAGAAGAAGCTCAAGAAGCAAGTAAACAAGACAGAAGAAGAAGTAAGAAGAAGAAGAACTGCAATTAGTTATTGTATTTAATTTTTTAAAAATAATATAATAATATAATAATAATTAACAATAATAATATAATAAGAAACTTTATTATCATAAAATTTAAATATTAATCTATAATTATATGATAGTGGTTAATAAAATTATATATAAATAAAAAAATATATAATTATAAATAATAATAATTTATATACAAATAACTAATAATAATAATAATAATAATAATAATAAAATAATAATAATAAAATAATAATAATTAATAATAATATTAATATGTATACAAAATATAATCAACTCCGGGGCTATATATTCGGGAATTCTTAAGTAATTAACATAATCAACACTAATAATAATAATCAAATTAATGAATAATAAATAAATAACTTTTTCAATTAGTTTAAAATAACATATCCATCAAAAGTTATACTAACATAGTTAAAATCAATATAATTTATAATAATTAATAATATAACAATAAATATAATAATAATATGATAAACTGTATTACTCTATTATTGTAAAATTATACCAGTAATAATGAGGATAAAGGAAATAATAATAATAATATAATTAAAATAATCAAATAATAATAATATATATGAATCAAATAATTAATATTATTTAAAATAAATAATAATAATAATAATAATAATAATAATAATAATAATAAATAATAATAATAATATTATTTCAATAATAAGTAATAAATAATAATAGATAATAATAATAATAATAATACATAATAATAATAAATAATAATAATAACTAATAATAATAATAGTAATAATACACTAATAATAATAATAATTAATATATACAAATAATATAAAAATAATATAATAATAAATAATAATAATATAATTACATGATATTTAATAATAATAATAAAATTTAAATAATATAAATTAATAATTCAATAATAATTAAAAATAATAATTATATATAATAATCAATAATCTATATTACGTATAAAAGTAAATTCACTAGCATTTACACTTGAAGGTAAAACTAGGAATAATAAAAGCTAAAATAATTACTAGTAGTATTTTCTATTACAGCTGATGTCTCGGAACTGATGCACTGTATGAAATAACTAAACATTAAAAAATATAAATAGTGTATGAGGGAGGAGAATAAAATAATAATAATAATCAGTAGGATATAGAAATAATAATAATAATACAAATAAATAATAATATAACACTATCTAATATTATACCTATAATAATATGTAATAAATCATAGCGGATTTCATGTATTTGCGAAACGATTACTGAATATTACAGCTATAAATTCCTAGTACTAAAAAGTAATAAATTAAATAAAAATAGAATAATAATAATAATAGATAAGTAAAGTGAGTTGTGGCATGTGTAGTTTTACTACAACACTGAACTACTACTACTTATTTATATAAATAATAAATTAATCAAATTATAAATTAAATAATTTAATAACTACCTAATAATTTAATAAATAATAAAACCATAATAAATGCACGATAATCGTAATAATTAATAATAATGATAATATAACAATATAACATTTAAAATAACAATAATAATATATACATAATATAATAAACATATAATAATAATGAATATAATAATACAATAAATATAATATATAATATAATCAATATGAAGATATTAGTGCAAAATTTGATTTTAATGATAATAAAATTATATCAAGATAGCTGTTGAATACATAATATAATTTGCATCCCGATTGAAATAATAATATAGTGAGAGTCAATAATAATAATAATAATATATTATAATAATAATAATAATAAATAATAATAATAATAATAGATAATAAATAATAATTAATCATAGCTATCAAATAATAATTAACTAATTAAATAATAATATATAATAATAAATCAGACTAGATATATTTAAACATTAATAAAAATAATAACAATAATAATACTAAAATAAAAAATATTATACAAATTTAAAAATAGTAATAATAATAATATAATAATTAAATAATAATAATAATAATAATAACTATAATAATACTATTGTAATAAAATATAATAAATTATAATAATATATTTAATAATATAATAATGAATTAATATAATAATTTATGATCATAATTATTAAATAAAATTATATCATATAATTATATATATTAATAATAATAATAATAAAATCATATAATAATAAATATATAAATAATAATTTAAATAATAATATATAATAATTACATAATAAATAAATATAATAATTCATAATAATAATTAAATAATAATTAATAATAATAATAATAAATGTCAACTGTATTGCTATTTATTACTTCTATATAGTACTCTAAAAATTAACAAGTAATTTAAATGTAATAACGATAAATTAATTCAAATATATAATAATTCAATTAAAAAGTTAAATCTACTACTGACTATATGACTTCTTACTACTAAAATTAAATTAATACTTATAATTAAATTAATAATTTATTAATAATTAAAAATTAATAAAAATAATAAAATAATAAATAATTATATAAATAATAATTAATATTAATAATAATAATAATAATATATAATAATAATAATAATAATATATATAATTAATAATTCAATAATATAATAATAACATATATAATATATAAATAATATTAATTGAAATAATATAATGTATGAAGACAAGATCAAAGTTGGAAATATGAAGTGCTTTACTCTAAAGAATTTTTACTTCAAGTTTTCGCGACAGCGTTGATTAAAGATAATCTTATTTGAATCCCACTGACACATGTCATTTAATATTCGGATATCACGACCTAATATTTTTGAACGCTAACATTTATTCTACGCCAATCTTTAACATTACTTTCTCTTTAATCTTTGACACTTAACTTATGCATACTTTTGTACATTGCTTACACTGTCTGCAATATTATTTGCCGTCTCTGAGGACTTATTTTATTTCGTCATTCCCTACACAATATCTGAAAATTTTCTTCACACTATCGGTCATAAAAGGGGATGGCTCAAATCAATTAAGGCAAGCATAAGCTATAGTTTTTTTATTTTTTTTTTTTTTTAATTCTTTGGAAATATTATTTTTTTGTTTGCTTTGTTTTGTTTTGTTTTTTGTTTTTTGAATTTTTAATTTAAAAAAAAAAAAGTATCTTTAATTCTTAGAGACCTTTTTCTTCAAAAATTTTCGTCAATTTTTGTTTTTCTTTTTGATTTCTGTCAATTGTTTAGTGGTTTACTATATATCATTCTTTTAGTACTTCTTAGAAACGTATAAAGGATTAAAGTTTGTTGTCATAGATTACCTTCTAATGAGATTCAAGATTAATAAGTGTCTTTTGAAATAGTAGTCCCGTATTCTGTCAAACCATTTGGTATTACTACCTCATAGATTACAGCCTACACCGCTCTCACTAACATCACACGCAACTATTACGTATATCATTTACTCGACATAGGGATTGTACTATATAACGTGGGATGGGAAATTCTTCCTATAACCTATACAAGAATGGTGATATATATAATATAAAATTAATTATAAATATATAATTAAATTATATATATAAAATATTATATATAATATAATATAAATTAATATAATTAATAATTAAATTAATAATTAAATAATAAATATAATTGTAAATAATAGAATTAAAATAATATAATATTAATATATGAATATCATAAATAATATAATATATATATAATTATAATAATTAATAAAAAAAATTATATAATAAATTATAATTAATATAGATAAATATAAAGGTTATAATCATATAAACCATTTCGATCTTTCAATTGCAATAAATTTATATTGTTTTTATATTAATATATACCTTATAATTGTGCTTATAAATGTTATATGTATAAATTAAATAATTATCATTGAATGGATATATTATGTACGAAAATTCTATTTTATTACGAAGTAAGATTCATAGATTATATATATACCTAGAGTAATATATATATATATTTCTAATAATATATAGAGATTAATATAAAAATAGACATATAACACGCTGTATATTTATTAGTAGCAACACAATTAGCTTTAAAGGATCTATCAATATTCGTAGTGAGATTCTTATTGTGAGTTTAATATGTAATTAGTAGGATAATAGTAATATAATAACCCTTTACTAATTATAATACATATATATTAAAATTAAGTTTACATTATACACAAACCTGAACTAATTATAATATGAGTAAGAATAAACATCTATGAAATAGTGAGTATAGTATATATAATAGTTTTAGAGATGTTATACTATATTACTCTTGTACACCTACATATGATGTATATATTATACATTATATAGTAACCTTGGTACATCAACTATCAACTATTCTAAAGATTTGACTCGTTTGATATTTTAACAAAACTTTTCATACTCATACAAAGATTATTATTTCCTAATTGAATTTTTAGACTACATTATATAAGATTTGAATAGTATCAAGTATATAGATAACTGCTTAATCTTAGTAGATAATATACAGAACTGACCTAATACTCAATAATATATAAAAAATATCATAATACTAATATATATACTTCAACTCTGATGATATAGTGTATAATATATATATAAATATATAGTTATATATATATAATTTATCCATATGGTTTATTATTTCAACTTTATATTATATTGCTATATTCTCACGTAAAAAATATATATATATAATCGATTACTATATAGTAATGGTATATTATCGCTTTATAGTATATAGACAAAAAAAGAGTTAAATCAAAAAAGCCTTATAAATTATTTTAATTATTATTTATAGTAACATTAATGTGCATTAATAATATATATATATTTATATATATCTATTATATATATATATATATTAAAAGATATTTCAGTATGAAGAAATAAAATTTAAGAAAAAATTTATTAATATCTTAGATGTTAAAAAAAATTTATTATTAATATTAATAATAACTCACACTTATATAGTACTACAAGTTTACTGGAATTCATCAATAGTATCAACAATAATATAAAATTTACCATTCATGAGAAATATATATATATAAAACTACAATAAACACTTTTATATTACATATTCAATATCAGAAAACTGACTGAAATATGGGTAAATAGATTAACAAACTTATATGTAAGTACTTTTATTCGGAGAAACTACTATATAAATTATTATGAGTTGTTGATAATGTGTAAAGAAGATTGAAAATATGAAGTAACTGAAGAAATTGAATTAGCAGATGTTGAATTTTAGCCAATGCAAAAAGAAGTATATCCTTTGATGTGTTTAAATGTTAGATATTAATTGAGGTTGTTTATATCGAGCAGAGATGGTGAAATGAGAGGAATAAGTAGCGTTAAAAAGTAAAAGAAGCGTGGGGATTTGAATGACTAAAAGCAGTTCCAGCATGATGATGTTTCAAAGAAAAGATGTTTGGAATTGTATAAATAGGAATAAAGGAATACTAAAAGATGTCTGCGTTTTAAGGAAATAAGGAGTAGAGAAAGTTTTGAAGAAAGAATAAAATGGGAGACTTACAAAAGGATAAGGAGCTCTCTTCAGGGAAGGACAAGATGTAACTAAAAGATATTTAAGAATGAGAATAAGGAATCTGCTTAGAATAATTATATGGCAATAGAAGGATGGTGCTTAAGTAACTGATGAAGCATATTGGATATTGCTGAGAATCTTCGGAGAGAGCAACTTCGAAAATCATGCAATAATCAGTCTCGTGGCACAAATGAAGATTATAAAAATAATTAAGAGAAAATATAAAAAAGAGATGAGACAGATGGTAGTATGACTAATGATATACTGAGACACTGAGAACGGAAGAGAAAATTGAAAAGAAGGTTTCATTTAAAGATTAAAAAACAATAGAAAATAAATGCATAGTATAAAGGAAGAAGAGAAGGAACGACGACGCACGCTTAAGTAATGGTAGAGAGACTGAGAGAGAGAGAGAGAGTGAGATGGGAGAGACGACAATGATCCCGAAGATGAGTAAAGAGAGTTGAGTAGGAGTAGAGATGAGTATAGAAGTATGTAAGCGAGGAAAGAGAGAAGAGAGAATGAAGAGAAGAAACTAAGAGAAATGAAAAGAAAGAAAATAACTCAAAGAGAAAGCAGAGAGACGAGAGAGAGAGGAGAAGAGAGAGAGAGAGAGAGAAGAGAGAAAACTTCGAATTTTGATATATACTAGATTATACATATTGTCTTATTCAAAATTCAAAATTTTAAAAGAAACAATCAATAAAAATTTCGTTAGACAACTTTATAAAGGCAAACAGACTCGTAGCAAATAGGAATATTAACGATAAATTAGATCAAAAACTTATTTAATAAATAATATAATCATAACAAAAAAAATTATTTATTATAATAAATGATTATTAATGAGTGTAAAGATATAATAAATACATATACATAATAAATACCTACTTCTCCGTCGCGCCTACAACAATATAAAATATTTACTCATAATTCTACATAGATAATCTCTATTCACATAATGACTAATAATAATAATAATAAATACATCAATGATTACAATATTAATAATAATTATACTAATATAATAACCTAATAATCAATAATAATATTAATAATAATAATAATAATAATACTAATAATTATACTAATAAATATCATATAATCATACTATATTATCTTACTTCAATACATAATAATAATATTAATAAAAATAATAACTATAAATAATAATAATAATAATAATAATAATAATAATAATAATAATAATAATAATAATAATAATAATAATAATAATAATAATAATAATAAATAATAATATAATAAATAAATAATAATAATAATAATAGATGAATAAACAATATAAAATATAATAATAATAATAATACATAATAATCATAATAATAATAATAATAATAATAAGTAATAATAATAATAATGAATAATAATAATAATAATAATAAATAATACATAATAAAATATAATAATATATAATAGAGATCATATTTATTTACACAATTGTATTAAATTTTTTTTTTCAATTTTCACCGTTGGTTAAATCAACATTTCAATATTTCCTGACCATATTATTTTTTTTTGGGGGGATTTCGCGATCTCTTTACCTAACATTAGTTTCGCTATCTTCAACGTCATTTTCGCCATTTATGACATTAGTTACGATTCTACTGGCATTACCTACGCTGTCTAAGATAATATTTGCTTGTCTAAACCTTGATTTGTGTCATTTCCAGCAGAGTTTGAGAAAAGTTCTTCATAGTTTCAAATGAAAGTCCAAATTGGTCGTCACTTAAGCTAATAGTTTGTATTTTTTGAAATCTAAAAGAAATACCTTTTATTTGTTATTTTAAATGGTAAATATCTCTATGACCTTTAAAACCCTTATCTTTTAATATTAATAAACCATGTAGAATCTGATGAGGTTGAGACTTCAAAATATCCTTAAAGGCATCCTTTATGAATAACGGTAGTCCAATAGTCTAGGAAAATACCACTATATTAAATACAATGAGCACTCAGGACCACTGTTTGACCATGCACTCTGATAAACAATAGGTATACAATTCTATAATATTTTAACCATCTGATATATTAATATTTAGTTTGACATAATTTCCACAGGGGAAGTTCTCTGTGT
>JABUQX010074343.1:0-34621 GCA_015478945.1 Trachelipus rathkii | reverse complement strand
ACACTTATAATATATATAATATAGTTATATTACATGTTCTTGTTGCAAACTGTTAATTATTTCGAATAAAGATTAAATACTTTAAAAATATGGGAACGATGGAACAGGGTGAAACTAAGATATCGCATAACGATTTTAGTTTCCGTATCGCTCATAATGTTGTTCTGAGTCATTTTGTTAGAGGATGGCTCAAAGGTGAACGCGCAGTTACGTTATCTCTGTTGCAAATGTGATGGTTGCGATCCAGAGGAGACAAGTTTTTCCTTTATCCTCGTTATTTTCTTGTTTACTAACTTATTACTATAATATTAGTGATCGAATGTTTGTTTAGAACTATTATGGTTTCTTTTAATAGGAAAATATTTTTTTATAAGTTATTATATCAGAATAGGTAAAGAAAATGCTACATAAGGTATATGTATTATCATTCACAAGCAATTATTCCTTATATATATTCAGATAAACTTGTATTTTTCAACAAAGTTTCTATAAAACAAAAGATTTTCCGTTTAATTATAGTGAATATTGTAACACTAAGTTGATTATCACCTGACAATACTTAATAATATGTAATAATAATATAATATATAATATATTGTTCATACACTAGCTTATGTGCTTCTCATTTTATAAAGTATATTTTTTCATAGAATATTTGTTAAGGACTTGCTTTTGAAATAACTAATTTCTTTAAAATACAATTATGAAATAACAACGGCAATAATTTCCATGTATCGACTAAGTATATATAAAATATATATATTATATATATATATATTACTAATATATTATTATTACTATAATATTATAATATATATAAAATATATACATAGATATATTTTATATATTATATATATTATATAAGTTTTTTTAAAGCATTATGTAAAAATATAAAGAAAACTTATATTATATATTATAATATATATATATTATAAATTATATATATAATATATATATATAATATGTAATCATATATTATAATATATTTATATTTATATATATACATATATATATACTATATTTATATATATATTATATAAACTATATATATTATATATATTATATATTATTATATATATATATATATATATTATATATATATATACTATATCAATAACTATTTATTTGTCATTTTAAATCACTTTATTGAATTTCATTTTAATTATTTTGTGTGTTGAAGATATAATAGAGTGTCATATTCCTGGAAGTCCAATATTTGAAAATAAATCGATTAGAGTCCTGGGCTTTTATATAATAAACGTTTCACGAAAAGCAAACTAGCAATAAATAAATATATATAATATATATAATATATATATATATATATATATATTATTAATATACTATATACATTTATTATATATAATATTATAAAATATATAAAATATATATATTATATTATAATATACTATATATCATCATATATATAATATAAATATAATATATATATATATATTATAATATATATATAGTGATGCTAGTTTGCATTATGAAAACCTTATCAAATAAAAAAGCCACCAGGACTCTTAAATACCTTATTTTCAATATTTCGTTTGACGCTTTCGGAAGAAAATACAAACCTAATATAATATATATATATATATATCTATCATATAATATATATTTAATATAATATATACTAGAAATATTGGTCTTTCCATTATACATATATGTCTAATAAAGTCTATACAATTAACTATATATATTATAAAATATGATTCATTTCATATATATAATACAAACCTTAAATATATATATAAAAAGGATACTCTATATAGGATTATGTTGCATACATATATATTTGCAAATAAATATATATATACCTATATCTTAATATATATATATATATTCTATGAGACGAGAGAAATAACAGAGAAGCACATACAGAAAACATATAGACGAATAAATGTTGCACTTAATTAAGGAGATAATAAAATAATTTAAATTTATCTGTAATTTATAAACAAAATAAATCGATAAATAATAAAATATGACATTTATAGCAAAAAAGTAACAAAACAACTTTTGATATCGATAGATTCGAGATTTCTTAAGAATTTCTTGATCCTTAGGAATCGTACTTGGGTTTGGTTACCCTCTTCACTTCAAAAATTTTCAAATGTTTCATCAATAAAGCTTAAGGAACCAATGTTATTGCTCATACGCTACGAAAGATCGCTTAAATCAGGTGATTGTTGGGGCGAGTCATGGGATTTACATGGTGCTCACAAGTGTTAGAGATGGTGGAAGGCATGAAGCTCCTGAGAGTGTATCAATTTGAAAGATACTTAAAAGAGTATGGAAGGAAGACGTCTCCATTATGAATCCATCCTCTTCCTGCAAGAAGGCTTCGTCTGAAGGAGATATAATCAATGCGTAAAATTGATATCATCATTAGGTAACTCAAAAAACATGTTCCAAATTTTCTTGGATGTCTTACACTTATATTAAAGTACGGTGTACGGCCCATCTTGATCATTTTCATAAATTTCGGTATTTCCTTGTTCATGCCTCATGATTATCTCATGAAATTGCTCATTTCAAGAGGGGTATTCTTGTTAAACGGACTCCATCTATTCACAGTACAGAATATTTATCTCTCCAATACTCGCAAGGATCCAGAAAGTAGAGACTCAAAGCGCAAGCGATTAGCGAAATGAAAAATTTGGAGAACATTTTTTGCACAAAATCTGCGAAAGAGAAAGGATGCAAATCATAAATATTACTATTATATTATATATTATATATATTATATATATATATATATAATATATATAATATTATAATATATAGATATATTATATATTATATATAATACCGGTATATATATATATAATACTATATCTATTAATTATATATATACTATAATATTTATATATATTATATTATATATTAATATATATTATATTATTATATTAATTAAATATATAATTATATTAATGACATATAATCTTTGTAGAGGTATGTCCCCACCAGAATTATGGAGTTAATAAAGCATATCGAAATAATAATAATAATATATAATAAATAATATATATATAATAATAATATATTAAATTAATAATTAATTATCAATATAATAATCAACTAAATAAAATATTAATAAAATAATCAATTTAATGAATATATCAAATAACAATAATATATTAATAATTAAATATAATACTATAACATAATCAATAATCAATAATCCATAATCCATAATCATATATATATATATCACTAATAATAATATATATATAACTAATACATAATTATAATACATAATAATATAAATAAACCTATATATACTAATATAAATCATAATTATATAATCATATAAAATAATAATAATAATATAATAATAATAATAACTCAATAATAATATAATTATATACATATTAATAACTAAATTAATAATAATTATAATGATAAAATAATGATAATTACATAATAAAATAATAAATAATAACTTATAAAAATAAATAATAAATAATAATAATAATAATCAATAAGAATAATAAATAAAAACCCAATAAAAAAAATAATATAAAATAATCAATTATAATAAAATAATAATCATACTAATAATATAATAATAATAATAATTAAATAATGATAATATTAATATACTCAAATAATAAATATAATAATCAAATAAAAATAAATAAATAATCTTTTATCATTATTTAAAATAATATATATTATATAATATATATATATATTATCAATATATACATATATATATTTATAAATATATATATATAGAATATATATATACTATATAGTATATAATATTATAATATTATACAGTATTATATCTATATATATAGTATAATCATTATATATCTAAATATAAATATATATATATATTTTATTTTTTATATATATATTTATATATATATATATATAATATTTATAATATTACATATATTATATTATATCTTATAATTATATATGCTTATATAATATTTATATATATAATTAAACTATATATTAATTTTATAATATTTATATATAATATTATTATTATTATATATATTACATTATATATTATATATATAATAATAATATTATAAAATAATATAATAAATAATAATCATTAATAATATAATATATTATTTAATATACAATAATAAATTATATATATTAGAATATTATATAAATAAAATTTAATTACATATAATATTTAATTAATAATAATTATAATCGATAAATAAATTAAATATTATAATAATAAATATATTAAATATATAATTGAGCATATATTTTGCTTTTCGTGAAAACGAAGACGGCATCGCTACGAAAATCAAGGAATTCTAATAATACTATTTAAATTTTTCAAATATTTGCCATTTAACAAATTAAAATATAACATACTATATATATATATATCAAATTCAACATAATTAATAATAATAAGATAAAATTATCTCATAGTTATACGATAATGAAAGAATTGAAATGAAGGCTCAAATGAAAATAGAATTACAGGTATTTATATTTAGAAATTGATTTAAATATAATCATAAATGTTATGAACAATTTTACTATCTAAATCTATTGATGTTCACAATATTTAGAGTTTATAATATATATTAAATTAGTTTCCTCAATGACTAGCTAAGTAAAGTAGTCTTGTGCACATTATATCAATATATATTATATATCTTTTTTAATTATTTCTTTTATAATAAACGAAATTCAATTTTTCATATTATAGATAAAATATTGATAGTTTATTTTTTTCTTATAATCCTATTAATATTACTATTATATTAATTAATAATATATATATGAAATTTAAAGGTTTTTCAATAAACAGATTAGTATATACTTTCTATATATCCTTCTAAATATATATATATTATATATATATTTATATAACAAGTAAATATCATATATTACATTATTATTAATAAATTATAATATTAATATAGATATATTTTTAAATAATTATCATTAATATTATATATAAAATATATACTATATATATATTATTAATATATAATAAATATATAATTTTCTTGCCATTTAATTAGAATCCTTTAAAGAATAATAATATATCAGTATAGTATAAATAATATATATATAAATAATTAAATATATATACTATATATAATTATAATACCAATATATATTAAATTAATCTTATTAATTTATTAATTCTTAATGAAATGATACTGATGCTTAATGAAATATTTTAATGCTTAATCAAGTATATATAATTATAAATATATTTATAATATATATATATATATATATAATTTAATTATATATAAGTATATTATATACTTATATAATATATTATATGATATATATATATATACAAACAATGGAAATATTCTCTTGTTTAATTTACTTAATTGTACTTATAAAGAAATTAATTTTAATTTCAAAAGCTAAGTTTGTATCTCAAAAAGGTCTATAAATAATATAAGAACTTTTATATAAATGAAGCACTCAATAAGCTAGTGTATGAAAATATAATTATAAATATATTTATTAATTGTACATTATAATCAAAACTCGATTAATTATTTTGTACTATGTGAAAATCATAATCTGTATGATTGTTATACATATACTTCCACAGTATCATGATCTCATATCACTGGAAAATACCATTTGGGCTCTTTGAGTCCCCGCTCCAAAGTATCACATTTGGCAATGCATTTCTAACCAATTAGCATATTCGTTCAACCATAGTCACAAATAAAACTTTTATATCATCTAAATAATATAGTAATTATGATAATATTGATCGGAATTATTTTACTATTATACCAACAATAACCCAAATTTATAATGTCAGCCTTTCTATATTTCTTGATTTCTTTTTAGCTGTTAATTAAGTGTTTATAGGAATTTTAATTATACAATATATATTAGGTTTTTTACTCGATTAAAGGAATAGACAAGAATATAAATATATCTATAAACTACAATGAAACCGGATCACTTGTAAAATTATATATAATATAGTAAGTAAACAAAAGAACAATAACGGCAGTAAGGAAATAAACTTGATCTCCCTCTGGAGATTGATATACCATCACATTTTGCAACTGAGATACAACGTACCTCTGCGTGACTATTCACCTTTGTAAGCCATCTCAAACCTCGAAAGTTGATATCTAAGAACAACTTAAGTAACGTAACTATTCGTATTAAGCGATTATCATTAGGTTTCACCCTTAGTCCTCACATCGGTTCTACCAAGTATTATTTAAAATATTTATAAATACATTGCCAAAACCGCAAGTAATAAGTTTGCAATAAAGTTTATGATCATTGACCATATAGCTATATATGATATATTTAAATATATATATATATATATATTATATTGAATATAATATAATATATATATATATATATATAATATATATATATATATATATAATTAATATATATATATATATATATTTAGAATATTTTAAAACATATATACTTTACTCAAAAAATTTAAAATTTTAAGATTGATTATAAATATATATATATATATATCAATAATTATTTATTAATTATCATCCATTTTACATATAGTATAGTAGATCAAGAAACTTAAATTAACTTAATACTATAACTTAATCTACTATCTTATACCTAATACTATATACTTAATAACTTATAATTATAATATACTTATAATAATAAATAATATATATAACCATTATTAATTAAATATAATTAAATAATTAATATATAATATAAAATTAAAATTAAAATAATATAATAAATTAAACTTATATAAATAATAATATAAATAATATAATAATATATAATAAATTTAATTATATACAATTATAAATATATAATATATAATTATTTATAATAATATAAATATAAATAATAAATACATCTTTAATATAATAATATAACGTATATAATTCTAATTATCACATAATTAATAATAATATATAATAATATAATAATAATATTAAATAATATAATTATATATAATATATAATAATTATAATCAATTAATAATAGATAATAATATAATTATATAATTAAATCATAATGAAATAATTATATAATTCTATATTTTCCTTTATAATATAATCTCTAATAAATGTATATTTTATTAATATAATAACATAAGTATAGTCGATGTAATAAAATATATAATAATATATAATTTAAATAGAAAATAAAACATACGCAATATGAATAATAAAACTTAAGAAAAATAATATTTACTTAAATAATAATAATACATAATAATTAAATAATATATATTAAAATTAATAATAATAAATATCATATAATTATATATATAAAATAATATAATATATTATTAAAATAATTATATTGCATTTTAATGCATGAATACTGAAAACATTAAAATTAATAATAAATAGGATAAATATTATTGTTAATAAATAATATAATTATATTAATTGTGCAATTTGAAATGTTTCTTCTATTTATTAAAAGAATCAACCTAATATGGAGTTTTTAAATATCATAATAACTAAATTCACATTGAATTAATAAAACTATAAATAGTCGCATAATTGTAATATATATTAATTAAATACTAAATAATATATAATAATAGTAAATATAATATATAATTAAATTAAAATTATAATAAATAATAAAATAAGTCAATATTATAAATAAATCTATAAATATACTATATATATATAATATGAATATACTAAAGTATTGAGAGAGATAAATGTCATAACTATCTGGAGGTTTTTATTCGAGGAATTGTGAACTATAATAGAGGAATAAAATTACATATTGCTTTATAAAAATAATGAGGTATTAACTCTTGTTCTAAACAAACTCTTGTCTCACTAATATCATATTCATAAAAGTAAAGATTCAAAATTATTCATAATATTATGTTTTCATTATCCTACCATTTAATTACAAATTGTATAGTATGGTCAACACAACATAACGCCTTAAGTATTTGATATATTCTGTAATTAATATCTTTGATAAACTACGAATATTTCTTTCCATAGTTAGATAATCGCCGTCTAATTATTTAATTATTATTTCTGTTTTCTAATGTCATATATAGAACAATGTAACATTAATAGATAATTTGTTATATATTATCTAGATAAATTAAAACGCTCAATGATCACTAAGTTTGTTGCCTACTATTTAATCATGTAGTCTTATAGAAAAAATACGTGAAAGTAGCGAATAATCATGTCATAATGTCGACAATGGCACGGAATTAACCATTAGATGTATCATATGTCGATCGACAGATACATTTTCATTTATTATTTGGCAAACATCTTAGAACATTCCTTAAAATCCTTTTTAACATATAATTTTATATCAAGTAATAAAAAAACTTTTAAAATATATTTTCTATTTAATCAATTAATTTTTTTAAAAATTTCTTTGAAATTATTTATATACTTTGTTATATATATATATACTTCTACTAATTTTGATAATATAAAAGGTGAATATTTTTGCTTATTCACAGAGAGTAGTATTAAATCCAAAGAATTCTATAGAATATTGTATGAACTCTCAATAAGATCTTTTATAAACTCTTTGCTTTTAAATTAAATATTCTTATTATATATACTATATATATAATATAATATATAATAATATTAGTTATATAATATATATATATATATTATTATATATATACTATATATTAATTATATTAATATATTATATATATATTAATATATTATATATATATATATAATATATGATATATATATATATATATTATTATAAATAATTAATATATTAATATAATACTATATATATATATATATATATAATATATTTATATTTATATAATATATAATATATATATATTAATATAATATTATATTAATATTTTTACTAACTTTATAAATTTATATAAAAACAGTAAGTATTATACTCCTTTTTTTTAATAACTTAAATAATATAAATTTAGTTACATTATAATAAAAATATATATTTTTATAGGGCATGCATGAATATATATTCCGTATATTATATACTATGTCATTTGCTTGACTTTTTATATCTCCTATATAATATTATTTAAAACAAAATGTTATATTGAATTTGTATATAATACATATATATATGTATATATTTTTTTATATATCATAAAAAAATTATACAAATAGTATTTGCCTATACATTATGAACGCCCACCAGAAAATAGATTTGTACAAAATGTTATACTATTTCATTTATCCATTTGTAACTTACTAGTATTTATGCTCCGATTCACACAAATCATTATTTTGAATTAATGGAGACAGTCCTAGGTTCAATTAAACTTGTAGCATCAACGACGAGAAAGTTAAGTTATCAACCAATTTAGACAATCTAAAATCAATTCATTAGATTAAGTACTGTGAGAGAGAGAGAAAATATAAGTATTTTTATTAATTTAGTCTTATAAAGTAAATTTTAGGAGATTTGTGATAAGTGATAAGAATAGATGTCTCAATAATTGTGATCTTAGGCCGTCATACTTATTCTAAAAACGGAAATAGTGACTGGGGATTGTTCAGGTATAGGATATAAATAATATAAAATATGTGAGGTGATGAAACATTATACATTATTATTGGATGAATCGATATAAGATAACTAAGGATATAGAATATAAGTTGAATAAGTCCTCGGAATAAATGAACTAGGCTGACTCTTTCAGAAATAGGTTCGTTGGATGAAATTCACCCAACATACACATATTTATATTACAAAGTATAATAATATATATATATATATTATATATATATATATGATCAATTAATATCTTATTAAAATATGTATTATCATATATATATAAATATAAATTTTGTTTATATACTATTAATAAGATATTAATATATATAGTATATATATATATATTATATATATTATATATTGATAAATTTAAGTTTTGACTCTTACCAACACCGTTTTTAGTTGTAAGACATTAATTTAAATTTATAATACCCTAATGGCATTTTATATTATGTAATTCAGTTAATTTAACGATTGTTATATAGATTAATTGTGTGTGTAAGCCTTATCTAAATATTAATCAGCTTAGGTGAGTACTTAAAAAAACGCATGGGTGAACCTCTTTATTTGTAGGGGTAGGGGGGTAGGTACTGGTATATATTATATGTGTATATTATTATATATATATATATTATATATAATCTTATTATTTGTACAAATTTTATATGATTTATTTTATAATTTTATATATAATTATATATTTTTTTAATCAGTATTTAAATACTTTTTGATTTAAGAATAATAAATTCATGATTGCTACCCGCATCTTATATGCTGAATATGTTAAAAATATTATACTTCTATATATCCAAATAACTAAATTTATACAATTTTTAATAATGTCATATATAATTAGTATATATATAAGATATAAGAATTTTTTATAAACTGATATAAATGAATAATATAATAAAAACATTACAATATAGACCTAGATGACAAGAATATGTTAAGATTGATTGAATTATATTATCAGTGAATAGTGAACATAAATTGATTAATTATATAAAATGAATAATTAGGAAAGAGTGATTAATAAAATAATTATAATGTATAGGATTAAAATAATAGTGAAATTGTAATTCGAAAAAATTACTAACTGATTAAACTAGAGTGAAAAAAGATTAAAACATTGCTAAACTAAAAGTAATCAGTAGATAATATCATTTCGTTTTATTCTTAGTCAAAACCAATATTCTAAGAAAAGAGTTCAGAAAAAATAGATTAAAATAATGCTTTAGAGTCAAGATAATAATAGCTCATTATATTACACTTATAATATAATCATGCTATCTTGTAACAATTTATTAAGTCCTGTAGTGACTGTAATAATAAGAATTATAATAGAGGATATTCCTGAAATACTTGCATTGGTTGAAAATTTATAAATCAATTCAGCTTAATCTCATCGTTTCTTATAGATAATTAATTATCTAACAACCTTATATCTTTATTAGAGTTATTATTATTTAGATCTTTTATCTTTTCTACTATATAAATTATATTATATATTAATATATATTATTTTAGATCGGTTTCAGATAAACTCAAAATCGATCCTCATTTTTATATTCAAATATTGTTACATAAATTACTATAAAGTTAGTATAAATTAATAATTATTATACATATATATTTTCAAAATTTAATTTAAAGTACAGTAAAATTTATATCTGTCAAATAATTTTTAGGTTTTATGTAACCTTTGTTAGGTTTTTTTTTATTTTTTATGCGAATATTAAACTATTTTTACCTAATAAAATATATTATTACATATTATTATTTAATATATATAATAATATTATTAATATTTATATTATAATTAATAATATATTATATAAATATTAGAATAATTAATTTAAAATAATAAAGAATAAAGAGTTCTCTTGCAAGAATATTAATATTTTAATTATATATAATTATATATATATTATAATATATATATTATATTAATATATACTGTATACTATATATATATTAATATATATCTATATTATACTATTATATTTATAAATTAATATTATAATATATTATTAAATTTAATTATTAATATTATAATAATTAATAATATATGATATATATATCAGCAAGTATTCAAAGCAATTTAAATTATATAATATGAATTAATAATAGGAATTCATTTTTATACGTTTTTTTTGTTCGATACATTAAAAATATAGAATTTGATTTATCTACGATACTATGGTAATTTCTATGTATAAAAAATATGGCTGACGTTAGATCAAATTTATGAAATGTTGGAATTTAATATTTTTCTGATATATTTTTTTTTTAGAATACTGATCTCCGTGCAACTTAACCTGTTTCAATCAGCTCGAATCTAAAGACATTATATTTAATGACAAGAATAAAACTTTTGCAGTTTTTAATGGCACACCTCGAATAAAATTTGGCGGGAAACCTTATTGATAAGGTATGGATTATAATTCAAGATCCACCAATGAGTATCTATCTTTTAACCTCGCCAAGCATTTCATCTCATGCGAGTTCCTATATAGTTATTCATCTGTGGAGATTACATCAGAATACTCTTTCGATCTAATGTTAAACAATAACAAATTCCCAAGTAGTTTTCTTTGCCTGTATTAATTTGAACAACCGAATCGAAAAAGAAGGAATAATTAAGTGAAATTATTCGCATCCAAAGTACTTGAAAAATTATTTCTTATCTATGATAGTTTTATTTACTCCAGTACTCTATACTTAAAGATATATCCTCTGGATACTTCTCAAGGAATAATGTATAGAAATAAAGATAGATTATGTTATGTTAGAGTAATGATGTCTGATAAGCTGTAGAAATAATTTTCGAAATATCAATTCGTAAGGATAAGTATAATTGCGTAAATTAGCATTTCATAGTGCTTGGTAAGAAGCCAGCGTATGTATAGGAGTGCAAGGAACAGAAAAGACGAAAGTAAGTGAATTATTCAAAATCAGATGAAGACCCCAGTCTCACTATGCAATCACACGTCGCGCAAGATACGGCATAGTGGTGTATGCATGTTTTTTTCAATGTGCCATTAGCAGAAGAAAGATAATGTTAATTAAATTTCAATTTAGCAAAATGTATCGATAGAGCCATATAATATAACTATGTCAATTAATTTATATTATTATGTAAATCTATCTTTTTGTTTATAAAAAAAAATGAGATTTGCAAATAAAAGAACCACTCGAAAACAGGTATTCTACTGGAAAATTTCGCAGGTATTGTTTAGCTAAAAGAATTTACTAATATGAAAAATCTGCTCGTAGCTATAAATTTTTTTATATTTACACATTAAAAAATTTAGTTACCCTATTTCTTTATAATATAATTATGCCTTTAAAATATTCCTGTATAATATTTATTATATACTATAATATATATATATTAAATTATATATAATATATATATATATATATATATATATATATATTATATATATAGTTAATATATATATAACTATATATTATATAATCCATATATATAATTTATATTATAATATTATTTATATAGATATTATATATATTATATATTAAATTATATATATATTATATAATATATATATATATATAATATCAATATTAATAAGTATATATTTATATAAAATATATTATTATATTATATATATATATAAATAGAATATATATATATATATTAAATATATATATATATATATGATATATATAATATATTATTATTTATTATAATATATATTATATATTTTATTATATATATATATATATTATATATATTAAATATTATATATATTATATATTATAGATTTATAATATATATATTAATGAGATATATCTATTTATATATTAATATATTATACTAATATATTATATATGTATATATATATATATTTATATATATATATTATATATATTATTTAAATATATTATATATTATATATATAATATTAATTAATATATATATAATATTATATATATTATAGATTTATATATTAATATATATGTATTAATATATATATATTAATATAATACCCAAACACAATTTATTAAAAATAGATTAATAATTACTAACAGCCTAAAACTGTTTTAATATATCTGAAATCTTTTTATATAAACTATTATTGCAATGACTTAAAGAAGAATTCATAATTATTGTTGCTCAGTTTTTCTCAAATATAGTACTGAATCGAATTACTACTAAATAACAGCTCCACATTACCCTATATTCTATCCTTTGTCTCCTAATCACTTGTAAACTAAATCACTAACTTTGTCCGGGCTTATTAGTTATTTTTCGTAAAATCACCAATGCACAATTTATAAATGATAATTGTTTTGTAGTATTGAGTGTTTTTAACTCGCTATATAAAATGAGTCATAATTTTTTTCTTTAATAATTCATACGAATTAATAATAAAGTAATGAGAAAATGAGCCAGTATCAGCCAGCTAATAGTGAAATGTTAGAGATTCATCAAAGGAAGCTTCTTTATTTAGATGCGTTAGAACTTCAGCTACTTAAAATCGTTTATACTTTAATCCTCGACTTAGCAATTTAAGTGAATGCACTATTTTAAGTATAATTATAGAATGATAATATTTACTCCTGATAACTAATATGTGACGAGAAGAAGTTTATGTTTCTCAATTATTTGTTATGAACTAAATTTATAGGTAGTAACAATAAATCTTAATATTGTTTGTTTCAAGATTATATATATCTGTAAAGTTAAGCTCAGAAGTAACTCAACTAAATATATAATTTAGTTAATATAGATAATAATTATTAAAATAATCATGTATTACTTTACTTATGTACTTCCTCTATGTAAAAAGTACCCTAATGAATAAAGAATATTTGATATCCTCTTCTCCATTAAACAAAATTTATTGTGGGTGTTTACCTGTATAATTAGTTTTATTATTTGATAAGAAAAATAGAAGGTAAAATTTTAAAAAATGTAGAAATTTTAAAACTAATGTTAAGATTTAATAGTTATAGTAGTATAAGTTAAATGTAGCATAATTTTATTAAAATGTGATGAAATGGCGGATTATGAAATGTCTTTATTAAATGTATTTAGTGTAAAAAGTTGCGAGGGTATAGAGAACAGTTGATTATATCAGCATACATAGCGTATGACTTGCTCCTCAATATAGGCAGATCCACTCATATGAGTAGCACTCAACATCTCACACTCTGTCTATATAAAAATAAGATGATTCTATTTTTAAGATAATGTGTTTTGTGCTTGCAAAATATACTGCGTACTCTCACATGCAAACTTCAAGGAGCTAATGAAGCCATTGTGTCTCATTATGTTGTTACTAAGTTATACTAAATGCTAAGTAAATAATAATAGAATACAAATCAGATATGCACTTTAAGTACATATAGACTAGCATATAATAATATGACAAATAGTTCGTTATTTTGATCTGTGATGAATATGGGTTATAGTAGTATTAGGAAATTTCTTATCGGAATAAAGTATATATATACCTATATTAGTAAAAGTGATAGTTTTAATATAAGTTAATATTTATTATTATATTATAGTTTATTTTACTCTATGATATATTAAATATATAATATTTATTAACTATTAATTAATATTATATTATAAATTATAATTTTATATTATAATATATATTTATATATAATTATAAAAATATATATATATTACTATTATTATATATATATAATATATATTATTTAATATATATATATAATATTTTAATATATATATTAATATATATTATATATATTATTAATATTATATATATATAATATAAAGCAAAAATAAAAGCAGTTTCGTTTTCTTAATAATAATACATAGATCAAGCGTCTTGCAGTATTAGAGCTTTACTATAGATATGTTTATATTTACTACCATCATAAGACTAAGAGCTTGACAAGGTATGTTTTTTTCCACCTTAACTTTTACCCGAGAAAACCTTGGAAAAACGTAGGAAAAGTCACCTCGAAAAAACTCATAATAAACAAAAATAAACATAAATAATAATAAAGAAAACCTATATATATAGCAAGGAAAGTAGCTTCGTACATAAGTGAAGAGTCAATTTACATTAATTATTCTAAAAGTGATCTCTATATGTGTTTAACACGGCTAAGCTCTATCCTGGACTAATTGTTTAACTGATGTTTATCTCTCTACTCATCGCTACAAATATAGATACATACGATTCCAATGCAAGATTATATGGTTTCATTAAGAATTTAAAATTTAATAAAAGAAAATAGTTTTGTAATATAAATAAATTAAGATTTGTAAACTAAAATTATATGATAAAAAATGATTGAACGAATAATGTTCATAAGATGGTTTTGCCATGAATTTAATAAGTTGATATAATTAACTCGACATACACACTCGATCGTATTATTATGAGAATATATTTATATCACATTTCTCTCTCATCTGCACAATTTATACACTCTCTTGTACTATATATCGTATTATCACTCTTATATCGTACTATTGATATCATTGATAGTATTGTAATGTAATAATAATTAATATTATATATTTTATTAATGTAAAACATTACTTTGAATAAAATTGTTATTTTAAATAATAGAAATAATATATATCGTACGTGTGATGAATATTAAATCTATGTATATTAAACGACCAGTATTAAAAATAGTTAATTAATACTAGACTTACTCTACTTCTATAGCGCCTGTATTATAGTACTATATCTATTCTATATTGTATATAATTTAAATTCTAGAGCTCTATGTAATTCTATTTCACTACATCGATAAAGAATAAGGTGTTTAGATATTGATTAATAGTAGTTTATAATATAGACTATATCATTAAATAACACGTGAGAGGAAATAAGAAATATTATGAAACTATTTATAAAGGCATTTATTATTACTATAGTTTTATTATAATAAATAGCTATTTAAAATAAATTATAACAATAGAGAAGTACGTAAATAACGCAAATAATGAGCACTAAAACATCTAAGACTCTCATCAATATTTTCTAATCTATTATCTCTATATATATATAATATGTTACATATTAATAGCATTACTATTATTATATCATTTACGTCATATTTTCAAAAATATCATTACTACCTATAGTGATAGAATACTACGTAGTATAACCGCTAACGGATCTATTCTAAATTATAGTGATGTAAAATCAGTCCAAGTGTTAATAAATAAATACTCCTAAATATTGCGATTATATTTTTTTTTATTACTTGTTCTATCAAAATTTTTAATATAGTATATATATATCTTAAGTAGCATTAATACATAATTTATTATATTTGTGCATATAATATTATATTATATACTTATTAATTAGTTTTAATGATTGATATAATTTTTATTGAATTATTTAGTATTTTCTAAAATTTAATTTTTATATTTATAGATATTTACATTTATGTAATAAATCCTCATTAAATACCACTATTAGATCACAAATAGCTTTATATACCAGTATAATAAAGAATTTATATATCAATGTTACTATATTTGTCATATAATCCTTGTGAAGCTATGTGTGATGTACACATTAATTATCACAATCTCAGTGCATAATATATGAGTTCCCATATTAATTGACTATCACTAAAATTTTCTATTATTATTCGGCCTCGATATACTCGAGAGACAAATTATTCAAATTACAAACTTGAAACGTACGTATTCTAATATAGTTTATCTTATTTTATGTTAATTTAAAAGATCAACCATTCGTTATACATCATTTATCTAACGAATAACTTTGTAGCTATCTCATAATATATACAATAATATAACAATCTCGATAAAATATATATATATATTACTAGTAACTTATTTTTATATATATTATATATTAATATAGGTAATACTGTAGACTAAAATATTTTATAGTATTTTGATATAAGTATGTGTTTTTCGGTAATAAAATATATATTATCTAGTATAATGATATATATATAAAATTATTCATATATAATCATGAGATAAATTTGAGAATAATTGAATTATTTCCTGATAAGTATAATGTATCAACTAAATTTAACTACTATGCCACAAGTTAACCGATTTGCAGTGATATATAAGGCGATAACTCAATATATATCATCATATAAATATATATTATATGTTGTATTTAATATATATTAAGTCATAATAACGATACTCTATTTTCCTTTCTATGAATAATATTATTATTATGATATTACTCACATTTGTTATTAGTAGGCGGGAATATAATAAGGGACCCGATATATATAAGTATATTTCACAAATATTAGATGTTAACTTATCCCACCTATTAAAAATCTATGAGTATATGATAATAAATCAGATTATATAATAGAACATTTTGGCAATATTTTGAAGCTTAAAAATCACTAATAGTTTTAGCAAGCCACACTTGGTATGTGTCTACTGAGAGAAACTATATTTAATGTTATTTGATATACCAATGTGCGGCGGTAAATTATACGTGAATCCTGAGTAGTCACAGTTAATGTTTGAAAACAGCCATTGGGTAAGAATTGTTGTTAGTATAAAAGTATATTAATTCTATATATGTGAGTCTTAGGTATTATAGAACTTTGAACATCCAGTGGATACGTTAAGCATTAAATTTACGTAATACTAGGTCTAATTTGTATATATTTATTTATAATAGAAATTATGTATTTTCGATAGTATCTAAGACACTTGTGGACGTGGAAGAAAGTGGGAGGCAAGATTTAAGCGCTTAGATAGTATAGTATGCTGGTGGAATTATTATTATACATTGCAACATTAAATTTCAATTCACTATAATTGAGTACGAGTGAAGAATAACGTGATGATTAGTAAGACTAAAGTTCATACCCAAAAGCAGATGCCATAATAAAATGACATGACAATAATAACATAATAACACATGGGTTGTGCCAACAAGAACGTGTTTTTAGCTTCATTTAAGGTATCATTTTACTGTGCTAGACACGGAACAATATCTGGTAGTAGATATGTCCATTGTTACGATCGGGCGTGAGTATCAAGAGACTTACAGTAGTCTCTTCCAAAGGCATATAATGGTCTATCAATTCTCCTCAAGTTAACAACGAAAAGCCATCATGATGAAGCATTGATATATGAACTGGATTGAACCGCTTAGAACTCCTTATCTGAACTCGAGCCTGTGATAAATTTTGAGTTAACAAGATACTATTATAATATAAATTGATTGAAATTATTATCAATAAGTCATTTAAATATCAAATTCTTTATAAAAATATAAATGTTAATGGACCAATTTCCTATTTCGTTTACACTTTTATAAAAATGTGATTAGGAGTTATAAGCTAATAAAAATTAATTCATAGCGGATTTGAAGCAGGGGTTGTTGTATAATGTCTAGTTGATTCAATTGTATATGGGATGGCGAGTATTGAAAATTAATTGAACTGTGTGGGTTAACTATTCCCTATGGGGTCAGGATGCAAAATTGTTATAATTTGTGACGAACTCTCGATTGACGGACTTTGTCCGGTTAGACTTAGTAGCAGTGCCTACCTTTATATGCGAATGATTGTTAGGTTTTGTTCTGGCCGAGAGTATTATAGATATGCGTTTGAGAGAGGATTTGTCTATAAGATTATTTTGTTCGCGCGTAGTTGTAAGAAGAGGGGTTTGAAAGTAAACGTAGATAAGAGTAAGTTATATGGTTTGAGTGAGGACATCCAGTACAACAAACATTCTTCCCGCGTCAGTAAGGAAAACAAGTCCATTCACCATCCCTATCCACTGTGGATGCAGGACCTCCATAAATCGTTGGTAATGTATAGGGACTAAGTCTTTAGAGTCTAGGGTTCTACATGATGGTATAGTGTTAAATGTTTATTGTATAGTACGTGAGACTATGGTCCTTTTGGAATAGAAGCATAGATCTAAAGTCAAGTGTGTTCAGATGCGACAATCTAGGAGCAGGTGTGAAAAAATTGATAAAATGAGGAATGAACGTGATTAGAGAAATGTGTAGGTGTGAAGAAAATGCGGTAAACGAAGAATAAATGAAATATGTTGAGATGGTTTGTCATGTGGAAAGGATGAGGGATAGTCGGTTGGTTACGATTTGTATAGTGGCGAGTGTTGTTGGGAACCCGACCGGCTGGAGATCGAAGAAAAAGGATTTGATCTAGTAAACGAATGTCTAGCAAGACAGAAACCTTATGTGGAGTTATGCAGAGCGAGAATAAATAGGTGCATATATATGGAGTAGTTAGGGTGTTGTAGAGAGAACAGGTATGTTGTGGCCCACTCTGGGCACGTGATGAACCCACTTACACTACGATTTACCATAGTAGAGCTCCGCCGCAGTCCTTGAACTGATAGGTGGATTTTGTCTGACTGCGACGAGTCCCCTTTACATATTATGGTACTAGAGTTGCGGGTAGCTGCGCATTTTATTTTATTATCTTTTCTATTCTCTTTCATTCTAACCAAAACAGATTTTTCTGCCACTCCTCTATACTTGGTGTATTTGTTATCTTAATACAACTGACTGTAATATTCATTTATTAAATTGTTCTATTGCTTTGGTGATATTTTAAAATGTTCCCACGAAACATTTTTGGTCTTTTTAAACTCTTTATTCACAGTCAGTTTATATTTTACTAAGCCATGTCTCGTTAATTTAGGTTAATAAATCACCATTTCGGAAATCTAAAAACCTTTCCTTGAATCTAATCTTTGCTAATTGTTTATCTGGCTCCCAGATATCATCTAATTTTATATTATATCTAATTTTCTTAATATTTTGGTCAATACTGAGTTTCCTAAATTCTCCTCAACTTTAACCTCGCCCACCATACTTTTCATCGTTAGTGTTAATATTAAGTCTAATTAGTGACATTCGTGTCTTTGTGGTTCTATGGACCTCTGACTTCAAAAGAATATCTAGGATACAATTTAATACTGAACTTACTATGGTCCGATATAGACAAGGAATCCCAATGATCACATCCAGGAAAATTAAAATCACCCATTATGACTAACCTTTTTCTTTTACTGTGGCATTTGCTGTCTTCAAATTTCTTTAAATTCTAAGTCTAATATCTGACTCTTGCCAGAGATGTCTTATTAAAATCCCCTATTCTATATGATTTATTGAAAATAAGGATACTTTACACCATTCAATATCATGATTAGTATTAAAGTCAGTCATTAATATACAGATCTTGAATATGCTTTAATATAATAGTTGCCACTTGCTAATTTAGATATTTCCTCTTACGTGGTATATATAAAGTGTGTTATAAATAACCATCTATTTTCATATTCTGAACGGAGGTCTCCATATAGTTCTTCATTAACCCATGCCAGTTATGCAATAATGTCAAGATTCTCATTCTATGTTTTTTTTAAAACTTAATCAGCTCATCTTTTTATTTCTAAGGCTATGGCTATGCATTTGTGTAAAAGCATTGATATTCGAAATGTTGCTATTTTTTTGCTATCTTCCTATCTTGTAGTCTTAAACACACTAGTTGTTTGTTTATTCACCACATAAACCTGTACCATTCTATTATTTTCCCGATTTAGCCCTATCACCCACTTTACTTAGTTTTTTGCTAAACAAGTCTCCAAAACTGTGCTGGGAAAAGTCCCATATCACCTTTACGACTCTAAGTAACTCACCTGCAAAAGTGCCCATCCGAAAATCTCTCCACAAACCAAAACCTAATATTTTCTGAAAACATAATTTCCTAACCCTTTCATTACACCTAAAGCCCTACTTCCCCCATCCTGACCTGCACCTTAACCTAGGTAAAAATCCAGAAATCAGGCACTCTTCTTCCACTTAGCCTTCTCTCTTGATCAGATCTCCATAATCTGCTATTTAATTTTCTTCTGACCTCTATGGTCCTTATTATCATTTTGTACCTCCTGCACATCAACATACTGAATCATCATTTGTTTAGTAATCAATCTCTCTCTTATTTCCTATCACGATTCACGCACTCTGGCACTGTGAAATCATACTCTTCGTATTTCTTATTATTCTATATCTTTGAAATTCCATCTAGTATCGTGTCATAGAGTTTCTCCAATTATCAGTGTTCAGTCTTCCCTTTATGAAAAACCAACATTTTACCATGCTACTCATGATCCCCCCCAGCTGGTAACAGTCAAACTCTTGTTACTGCAGTCAATGCTGTATGACTCGATCCTTCACTTTAAACTGATTTATTTCTAATTTCCTGTAACTCATTATTTATCTGCAGACCTATTTATATCTACTTTATCCCTTTTCCCCACTCTTCTCTGCCTAGGTGAATCCACTATTCCTAATCTACCCCTATACCTGCTCATCTCCTCGCTCTCGGCCTCTAACCTTTTTTTCCTACACTTCCCTCCTTCTCATACTCATAATATTCTTCTTCAACTCATTCATATTTCCACTCAGTCTTGCAATCTCCTTCTTTAACAACACATTCTTCTGCATTCAAAACACAAGTAGGCAGCTATTCACATTATTCACCTCTTACTCCCTACTAATTATCACACATGGCATTACATACTTCTTTTTTACCATTACCTCCCATTATTTACAATACAGTTAATTATCATCAAAGCCTAAAATATTTTCACCGATTTCTTTTTAGAACAAATTAAAATTTTTAATACAAGCTAATTCTTACAAGCCTGGCTTTATTAGCCTTTAGAATCAAGATAATGATTATATAATATTAAATTATTATATATATATATAAGTATAGTAGTGTTTGTACAACTACTTAACCTTAATATTGGACTCAATGTGAGTAAAAATACTAATATATTTTAATAAGTAATTAATATATAATAATTATTGTTTACAAAATAAATATAATATATAATAAATAACATATTATATACAAAGACGTAGGTTATACAAATATTAACTATATGTTAATATTAAATTAAATTCATTACATAATTATATTTATACTTTAGTACAAATATAGCTAACTAACACTATAGAAATACATAGATTAAATCTAGGTTATCACTAATATATACGCTATATAGCTTATAGTGATAGGTAGTAGATAACTACTATGTAATATATTACAACACGACCAAGACTATTATAGCTAATATAATAACAAACTTTAATTAATATTCGAACGTTATAATATATATATAAGACCAACAATAAATAGTACTAATGAAAAAAATATGACATTATAAAAATAAACTGAAAGTAAAAATCTAAAAACCAATATAATAATACACGACAAGACACGCATACTAGTACCTAAGTGAACACGCGTTATATACTCACTATATATTAAACCCAATATTAATATAACGGTATAAATAATCCACTAAATAATAAAAATCTACATATATTATATATATAAGTACCATACATAATTAAGTACCATAATAAAACAACATATTTAAATATAAATACCATACCTACCCTCACCCACATTGGTAGATAACATATAAAGTGATCCACCACTTAATATAGATAATATATAAATATATTAATTATAATTAAATATAACAATAATATATATAATATAATATATATACACATACCTTCACAATACTTTATATAATATATGCGCTATACTTTCACGATATATAATTTATAATCTTAGCTATCTATGTATATATATTATTAATTATTAGTAACAGTCTATAAGATCACAGTTATGAGTATAATAATACTTATATAATATATATATAGAGATATATGTAAACTAATATCACTATACCTATATATGCCTACGTATATAATATATAAACATAATTGGTAACAATAATAATAATAATAGGTATCAGAAACTATCATAAATGTAATATTTATATGCCCTAGAGCACAAATAAAACCTCACTAAGTACTTGCAACTCTCACTTTAATATTGCATTACCTCTCCTCTAAACATTATTGTTAATTTACGTATCCTTAACTACTAATACCCTAAAAAGAACTGTTATATATGAAAACCACATGTTAACTTAAAAAAAAAACAAAAAATCTTCCCCCTTTCGAATTGCTTAAATGAGAAGCTTGCCTTTTTTTTAAAAAAAACAAACAGTTTTTTTTTAATGCCCAACCCTATTTAGGTTGTAAATGAAAAGCCAAGTTATGATACCAATCTATGTTTTTACAGAATACCTCCTATTAAAGCTATTTGCACCTCGAGATGAGCAATAATTCTGGATAGAAATCTCTTTTGCATAAAGCAGATGGGAGATTAACAGGGTCGTGGAAGGTCGAGGATGACAACGTGTCTCTAACCAGCTGGATGACTTTTACTCAGTGAGCCACAAACTTTTAAGCGACGGGCACCTAGGTTATAGTCGTAACCCAAAAAACCTTGGTGTTAAAGCTTAAGACAAAGAATGGAGCTGAAAGCGCCTAACATCATCGGAGATATCTCACCAAATAAATTCATGCAATTGCTAACCTGTAAACTAAACGTGGGAGAGTAAATATATATATAGACGAAAACATTGCTGTTGTTTTCCTTGTCAAGTCCTGGAACCTCACCGAATTGTGATTTATAATCGGGCTTAAAAAAATCAAAACATTGCCTGCCAATTAGCATCATTTTATCAGGCCTCTTAGCAAAAAACATCCTCTACACCATCACTTTTTCTTGTTAAACCTCTCTTTCCTCACTACTTTTAAGCTCGCATTACTGATGGTTCTGTTGCTAATTCTATTCACAACTTAAACGGCACCAATTCCTCGTTCGCCTGCCTGCCCTATTTATCTCTATACTCTAATACCCTGTGACGAGTTAATCCCATGGACTATTTACCTCCATCCTCTCCATTTATATCCTCTCATGTGTGTACCTATGCCTATTTGCCTGTTATTTAACCATCTCACTAGGATTGCCTGAGGACTCCTGATTAATTTCTACGTAGACTGATTAAGGAAGTCCGGTATGAGCCGGCATGGCAGTTCTACACTCCACCGAGATATTTTAAGGGCAGTGTTGCATAACTCCTATTGCAATCTCTCACAAGCCCTTCCTCTTTCGAATACACTAAATTCTCGTCTAATGTGCTACAATAAACTAAACACGGTTCCCTACAGGTAAGTTTTGGAAGGACCAAACGACCACCCTACTGTTCCTACCTTATTTGCCGGAACACAAACCATAATTATCATCACGAAGCTGTCTTTGATCATTACTATGGACACATACACTCGTTCACTTATAGTTCTTACCTTAGCTTTTAATTCATATTTCATTAAGAATCTATAGAAACCTATCAATCAACTCTACAATTCTTTTCCTTCGATATATTCCATCTTGTAATTTCTCATTCACCTTCTATTCCTTCGCATCTGGCCAGTCGCAAGACTTATCGGTTTCTTCGAGGCCTCCTACTCTGGTACTATTCCTATATCTTGATTCCTATTTCTTTCTGATTATTCAGTTCCCGCCTCTTAGAGAACTACTGGGTAGACTCTGCGTGATGGCGCATTGATCATTTATCACCAATAGTCATTTGACCCGCGGTTATTGCACTCTCACTGCTCCTTCACACAGCTCACCTCCTATTGGTTATCTACCCTATTTCTCTGCGCTGTTTCTAATTTCTCTCTTATTCTCTCTATTCCACCAACAGTTTTCTTCGCCACCCTAATGGGTTTAGTTTTAAAACAAATATTTAATATTCATAAATTGTAAATCCACATTCTGATAATACATCCTTTTCTTAAACTTTAGTCCCACGTAGTAGGACCTAATGCTTGTTCGCAACATTTGTGTTAAATAAGCGCAAAATGCCAAACAGTTCCGATTGAGTCTCCGAGTATCATTTCAGTGCCCCATAGGCTACTGTGAGAGGTAAATCGAAGTGGTATGTGACGCAACCGAATGCGAAAGCCTTTGCCCTCAACTTGCTAATTCAGCACCCCTTATTCTGTTACAATAAGTAGGAAGGTTAAGTCGCAAGAGCATCATATCCATGTTTCGGGACCAGCGGTTGGGCCAAATGTCTGTACGTATCTGCCCTAAGATAGGCAAACTAGACGTACTACCCATTGCCACTAGAACTTTAATATGACACCAATTAAGTGATCTTAGCGCTCAGATAAAACTGCACATCAAAAATAACTCATGCAATCCTCAAGATATGCAATGAACCCTCGAGCCCTTCATTCGTGACATCTCATCATCAATGCCGCGCTCCCCTCCTATTGATCCAGCCAAGGCCAATCTAGTCGGAACCTGCCTTCGTACGACAGGAGGTCTATATAAATAGCCTCCTTCGTGTCATTAATACATTTCCAGTTTCATATTTCATTGTCTGTAGTCTGGATAAGTACTACTTTCCGGTCTGGAGGTCACACTGCACCTTTGATGTATAAACAATTTCATTTTATACAAACTGCGAAAATATTTACAAATTCTCCCTTCATCATAAGACTACCTTCCTTACGTGCATCTCTTATCAGCGACGGTATCTCTCGTCTCTCCGTAGATCGAACTTATAAATCATTTCCACTTACACGTAACAGTACACAAAAAAAAGACCAGTCTCTCTCGAGAACACCTCCCATCACAATGCTACTGTTCCTCGCCCAAAGAACTTAGATAACTAGGAGAAGTTTAGTTGTATATAGTGACTCTCGTAAATCTGTTTTCATTTCCTCTTCCTCAGAATTGCACCAGGAGTATCCAAGTGCGCAGCTCACTTCATATCCCCTCTTTATGTGAGTACCGATAGCTCCTCCACATGACGCCGGGTCGAGGCGTTTGTATACACCTCAGAGCTTTGTTTCATGAAGTGTTCCAGTCTACAAAAGTGCCAAAAGCTATATAATATATGTAACAACCATAACTTTCCAGATTGCACTTACTGCTCTTTTATTACTGTCGGACGCTGATTTGTGCTTATATTCTGCTTCTTCATTTTATATGGTGTACCGAGATGGCAGGTATGCCTACGAGTGATATTAGTACTATCCCGCCTCTAGACACACTAGCTGTTACACTGTGTTCTCAACAAGTAGTATCTAAAGTGCTAGGTATTCTGCATTTCATTATGTTTTGTGATCTGTATATGTCTACCGTAGCCCAGCCTTACACACTCCAGACGTCTACGCTACGCTGCCTTACTCTCTCTTTCCGTAGCCACCTCTGTTCTGTGTAGCAATTCACTTCATCCTTCTGTGTTTCCATAACTGAATTTAACGACTCTCACCATCTATTGAGCAACAGTTCGTGAGCATGCGGCGCCATTACGCATGCCTTGATAGTGGGGGAGATATTAAATTTTCTGAGCCAGGAAACACAGAAGATGGAAGTGAATTCCACGAACAGAGGTGGCAGGAAAGAAGGAAAGCACCGCACCAGCGAACTAGTTTTCTGATTACCAGAAACAAACACAAACTCTATTGGCCCAAACTCAGCAACCCTTCCGTTCTACTTACGATCTGAAGGCGGTTGCTAACGACCCAACCTCCGTTTGGAGAATGGCTCTCCGATCGTGAGAGTCACCACCCGAGTGCCCAACAACCCCACTGAAGCACACGCCGGAGCAACACCAGATACAGGGAAAGAAAAGAAAAATCGCGCCCTCCGTTCAAGACCCAAAACAAACTGCTCTGTAAAGAACCACACCAAAAAAACAAGAAATCAAAAAAAAATAAAACATAGAATAACAGTATTAAAATCGGGAGTATAATAACTTTTTTTACAAGCGAAGATCTTCATGACCTGCATAGCGCTTAGAAATAAAGAACCAGATGGAGCTGCTTACGTATATACCATAAATGAAGTCTAGACATTATTTGCATAAACTGAGGCATGGGTTATGAAAGAATTATATGGGGAGATCCTTTCAGGAATATGAAATAGCGTGGATATTCACTTTATTTTATACCAGCGTAGAGGAAAGAAGTGTGGTGGTTTAGAAATTATAACATTCAATCTGTACTAATGACTGACTAAAATTAATCATGATATTGAATCGTTGTAATAATCCTTATATTACAATAAATCATAGTAGAATAGCGGGCATTATTAGACCTCTGCCAGAGTCCAGAATTAGATGCTGAAATTCTGAAATGAAATTGAACAAGCTAGGTGTGATATCTGTGGGATATAGTCATAATGGGTGATTTTAAAATTTTCCTGCATTCATTGGATTCCTTGTTAATTTATAACAGAATTTTTGCATCATAATGTATACTAGATAACTTTTTGACCCAGATGTCCAAGAACCCACAAATATATGATGCACTATTAGACTTAATATAACTCAATGATGAAAGTATGGTGATGAATTAAAGATTAGGAGAATTAGACTTAGTGGACCATAATTAATTAGATTAATAGAATGTGATAATTCTGGGCCCAAATTGCAAGTAATAAGAAAAAGATCATAGATTTCCGAAAATGGCCGATTTTACCAAATTTCCAGACATGCTTAGTATAACTGACGGGGAATAAAGAGTTTTAAAGACCAAAAACTGTTTTATATCATGTGGGAACATTTTTAAACAAATTTTAACTGAATATTCAGTCAGCTAGGTTTTAAAAGAGATAAACCCATTTAGCCGGTGGCGCAAGAAAAAACCTGTTTGGTAATAGTGGAGCATAAGAGAGAAAATTATGAAAAGCGCAGATGTTTTAAAATATCAAGTGTGTAATAGGGAAGATGATTTAGAAATTATAGGAAAAAATAGAAATGGAATTAACCAGTCAATAAAGAAAGGCAAAGAAGAGAGGCAGAAATTTAATTTAGCAAGGAATAGTAATAAAACCTAAGAAGTTTTTAGCTTGTATTTTAAATTTAAAAGTAAAGAATAGGACAATTGGTCTACCGATATTAAAATGACTGAAAATTTAGTGAGTTCATGAGTTAAGATAAGGAGTTGGTCAATGCCTTATTTGCTCAGTGTCTTACAGAGGAAGATTAGATAATAGTTCAGAGACTAATAGTTCTTGTACGCATGTAACAAATAGACTTACAGAATTTGGAATTTATGTAAAAGATATTAAACGTTTTTAGATCATATTGATCCAAAGTAAAGCTGCAGGCCCTGATGGTATATATGGTAAATTCTGAAGGAGGGTAAGAACCAGCATGCAAAGGCACTGTATTTGATTTTAAGCGATCTATAACATTTGTGAGGGTACCAGATGACTGAAAACAGCATATATGTTGGCCTATTTATAAGAAAGGTTGAAGTAAGGAAGATTTGGGAGATTATAGGCCAGTTAGCTTAAACATCTCTGGTTTGTTAAAGTTTCTGGAAAATGTTACTGAAAGTCATATAGAGAAATATTTTAGAAATAACAAGTATTGTTGACTCCCAGCTGGTTCAAAAGGGCTAGGTCATTCGACAAAACCTTTTAGAATATGGAGACATTACTGACTGCATTGACTCAATAGATCCAGTTGATATTGTATATTTTGACTTTGCAAAGCTTTTGAATAAGGTTCCCCACATAAGCTGAATGAAAAAGTTATTGCATGTGGTATAGGTGGAGTGTACAGTTGGATTAAAGAGTGGTTTCGAAATAGAAAACAGTGTGACAACTAAATGGAATGAAATCATTAATAAAATAAAAGATGGTGTCCACAGGGTCAGTGCTGGGCCACTATTGTTCCTCATATATATAAATGATTTAGAACCAGGGACTTTAAATGCAGGTTTCTAAGTTTGCAGATGATACTAAATGGCCACCTCAGGTTAGATAGTGAAGGTTTTATAAGATTAGAACTTCAACAAGTGAGGGTGTGTTTATTTTTTGCTTCCCATTTACTACGTATAATCTGTTATTTGCAAGCTGAATTATAGTTAACAATCATTAGTGCTGTGTATCTAACTGTGTATTTTAGAAAATTTTATAATATGTATAATATATTATTGTGATTTAATATTTCTATTATTTAAATTTAATTTAGATTAGATTATTTTAAATTCTATAGTCACCAGTGTTTATACTAATATATATAGCGTTGCGTAAACAATAGGCTAGTTATATATATAAAGTAAGAGAATTTCAAGGATGACAGAAGTTATAGTATTGACAGAGTATTATTATTGAATTTATATATATAAGTAATAAGTTATTATCTTAGCATATTATAATACTATAAGTCTACAACCAATTATGTTTATATATATTAATTTTGTTGGTAATTTATAACTAAATGAATGTTTATATCCAAGAGCACATAGTCTAAGTTATAAAAATTTGATAGTATTATGATCTACATGAGTTTATTGATATTTGTTTCCGGTGCTACACCCACACCAGAGCTAGAACTATGCAAAAGTATGACACATAGTTCCGCCGGAAGTTCCGGCCGGAACCTAGACTGAGCGTGTGTTTGACTTCTGCCAGGCGTATACTCATTTGAACATTAATTTTCTATCTATAAACGTGTTTTTTCTTATCTTTAACTACAGTCTTTAACTATATATAGTATAAATGATTAATATCTTTTCTTCTAGAAGGAGTCTTGACATCTTAATTAGTAAATTATACACGAGTACTGTAGAGCTGATCATCATAATACCGTTTATACGTGTTTAAGAGCCACACTAACTCTGGAGTAAATTAAGCTGGTAATCAATACAACAGGTCTCTCTTAAGCTAAAGCATAATAGGAATAGATAACATATAATGACATATTGTCTAAAATTTAGTTTCACGGGTCTTTCTTATAGTTCTAAAATATATAAGTCTTATTGCTTTTCAAGAACAAGCTATTTTCTTATAAAGTCTTTTATTACGATAGGGACAGCAGAGATAAGATGCAAGTAACATGGTAATAGGATTAAGAATCTCTGTTTAACTCGTATCTAAAACCTATAGATAATAAATAAGACAAGTAATCATTATTGCTCCGTTTCACTACAACATTTCAATATTCAAATAAATTCATTATTTATACTGAAGGGTAAGATGATTATGAGATGACATTGTGTTATATTATATATGCTTCCCTATAATATTGTTTGTTCTTTACGAAATGTCAGGTAGAAATAGAGTATGTTTGTGTGTTAAAGGAAGGAAGATTGACACTAATATCTTAGCATATTGTAGAAGAATTATAATTTGTATTTTATATGAGGATAAAAAAAATAAGAATAATAATAAGATATAATTTGAATATTATTGTTTAAAGTAAGATGGAGATGTGTCAGAGTGAAAAAATAATAAATTGTCATAATGAGAGTAGGATAGTCACATGAAATGAACTAAAATAATAGGAGGTAATAATACTGGTAAACATGGAGACAATTCTGGACGGGACTTCGCAACTGAGAGGTTATAGAATAGGTAAATAATGATCTATAGATCTGCAGTCTGAGGATTAAGAAAAAATGTATAAGTGCGGAAGATTTAGTTGAGTTAAAGTACGTATCACATCTAGCGTCATGTCCAGATATGAATATGAGTTTAACTAGGATTAAGTATAAACTACAATAGGTATTATAATGAAAGAAGATGTATTCACTCGAAAGAACTATCATGCTCACTCTTTATCAACTTGCACGTCTGTCACAATTTATACGTCAACAGGTTGAGTAACTGTTACTTTCATAGTAATGAGGGTTATATATATATATATATATATATATATAATATTAATTATATTATATATATATATCTATACATACTTATAAACTATATATATATATATACTATATATATATTATATAGTATATAATAGTGATGTGCCAGAACTGATATACTATATTTTAATGAGTTATATTTTTATCTAAAGGTATATATACGAGAGTATATCCTAGTATATACTCTATTTATGCTCTAGATTGTTAGTACATCTTATTTAATGAACGATACTGAATACTACTATAACTTTTCAACAGTAAGAATAATAAGTAATCGATAATGAGATGAGTAAGTTCTTTGCTTCTTCTACAGAGTTAGTGAGATTATTTATGATATATCTGGATATATATATACTAATAGAGAGATGAGTAATTTAGATTTCTACAAAATGTTGTATTTACAAATTAGATGTGTATAATGTTAGTAGGTTACAAAATATAATATAAGAGATATTATAATGAAGTATTACAGTAAATTTAATTTAGATAATAGAAGTATTACTATAGGAGATTCAGATATTCAGATAGTATGAAACTAGTGAGAAGAAGTGCACAATCAGATTATTCTGGGTGATATTACACCATAGTTATGGTGTACATATTATCAGGAATGGGATAATAGGTACGTATATATGGAGTATGTTAAATTGAAAGGATTAGGGAATTCTATATGTTTTATTTTCAGATATTAATAATTAAGTTTTGGATTTGTATTAGTATAAGAGAGTTTCTGAGTAATAGGTGAGGTAATCTTTTGCTGCGGTAATGGAGTTCACTTGATAGTCTATAAGGTGTTGGTATATATACTTTTTCTAGCATCACATAGTATTTGAGTACTATTGTATTTAGGCAATTAACTATAAGTGATAAAAATTGGGGTAGACATGTATAGTGTGACTATTTATTGAGTGATATATAATATGATACAAATTAAAATACCATATCAAAGTATACAAATGTCTAATCGGTTATTTTGTGAACTCCTACATAAATAAAACTATGATGATTAGAATTACATTATAAGGAAGATAGTGACAAAAAATAATAAATTTTACAAATAGCAGATTTATTACGAATATCAAAAAGTGCTTTTACACAATAATGTACTCATAGCCTTAGAAATAATATAATAAATATAAGTATGAAGCTGATATAGTTATACCTATAAATTTAGTAGAGAATCTTGACTATATATTTGCATACTTATGTAAGCTAATATGGAGATTATAATGTATAAAATAATCTGAAGACCTACTACAAAGTATTCTAATATAGAGTGAAATATGTATAACAATCATATTCAAATTAATATCACACTTATTATATTATATATATATATATACCATATAGTTTTAGTCAGTGAAGCAGAGTGGTAGTACTTATATATATATGAGGGTACACGCGAAATATAAATTAAACTAATAATCATCTTATTAAAATGTTCTGAGCTATTAAATAATAATATCTATAATATTAATATTAGTAATAGCGTATTTATAATGTAGGTAGTAATGTATTAAGATCAATAAATCATATAGAATAGGGCATATAACCTCCTCGTACCTAGTATATACTAATTATATACAGAGTCCAAGAATAGACCAGAAATTGTAAAATAATATAATTTTGAATAATATTATACATCATGTCAACTAAGTATAAAAGAAAAAAGTATTCATATAATGGTGATTTTATAATATTTATCCTGGCATTATTCACAGAGTAAGACAATAGATTCTATTCTTGTCTAACTACGTAACCAATAAGTAGTTCATATTATATAAATTGATATATATCCTAATAACTTTTGAAGTCAAGAATATAAGGTAGTCACATATAACCCACTACAGTACATAATACGAGTGCACTATTATAACTTAATAATATATACTAACGATGAATAAGTATAATGTATAGTGCGGCTATAAGTTTGAGTTAGAGGAGTATATTAGGATATACTCATATAAATAGATATACCAAAATATATTAATTAGATAATTATTAAATATTAATGTTAACTTATTCTGAGGCCCACCCAAATTGAGCAACTTAGTTAATTTAAAGCGAAATGGATCATTAGATTTTCTATCAGTAAAATAGGTATGATATTTATACCTATTACCCATCTTTACGAACATGCTTAAGTTAAACTGAGACTATATAGTATATAAAGTAATATAAAGATCATGTAACTGTCTTCTTATCATTAGTCTTATACGGAACTATTTAAGCAATATTTTAATAGTGAATATTCAGTCAGTGATTGTTTTAAAAAGAATAACCCATTAGTATAGGTTGGCAATAGAGAAAACTGTTTGTAGTAAATAAGAGATAAATTAAGATAGATCTATAAATTTAAATGACTATAATAATGCACGTAATGTTTTAAAATATTCAGGGGTTAGAATATTTATGGTAAAGAATATTAATACATTTTTGAACAATTAGGATAAAAATAAGATAATAAACGAACTGCTATTGGTGATCAAACGCGCCGCCGATAGGATATAGAAAACAAGAAACACAGAAATATATTTATATATTAGACATAGATACAAATAGTTAATAAAGTAAATCTGTAGAAAGTATTTTAGCTTATTAGTATAATTTATAAAGTAAGTAAATAAGAATTGTTCCACAAAATTAAAATTTTGTAATCAATATTTATATATTTACCAGATATAGATAGTGATATTATTAGTGATACTAAACATATTATCTAACTGTCTTATGATTTACATATTAAACTTTATGCTATTAGTTTGTATATGAAGGAATAAAGATTACATAATTAAGAAATATCAATTTGAGACTTAAAATGTATTAAGGGAAATACTCTAGTCAAACAGATGAATAAATAATCGCGCTGTGCAATGTAAGCCTTCAAGATTATAACTTAAACGTTTATTATATATATAAACTCATTAATTGATTACTACAGTATAAAGCGTGACATTATAATATAGCCTATAGTATATGATTGTAATTAATGGTGAATATATTCTTAAAAGATGAAGTAGGATCAGACATATGTCAAAAGGCACAGTTTAATATATTTAACTAAATTCATATTATAATACATTATTGTAGTGAACTATAATATATAATACTTAGTACCAGTAATGTACTGATAGTAAAAACATAGATGATTATTATGCTACTATATTTAAGAAAGTAGTAAGGAAGTATTTTAGTAGATAAATATTAGCCCAGTTAGTATATACTTATAACTGAAGAAAAAACCCGTAAGCAAGGGAGTTGAAGAAAGTATATCTCACGAAAAGATTTATTCTCATGCTGGTAAATAATTATTAGAAGTAAACTTGAAAATAGTTTGATCCCTGACTCTGGTATAAGTTTATGAAACATCGAACCAAATGGCAGTAGATTTTCAAAAATTTGAAAAGCCAAAGAAGTTGGAAAACCATTGTTTAGGTCTTTAGGACAAAAAAGAGAGATGGTTCCCTTTATTTTTTTTCTTTACTAAAGGGCTAACTTCAATCTTGGCTATGGAAGTTTGCAATTATGTATAAGACTAAAGA
>JABUQX010074342.1:10000-17500 GCA_015478945.1 Trachelipus rathkii | reverse complement strand
GCACATGTCCACCTATTCCGAAAAAGGAAGCCGCCCTGATAATTCTAACTATCGCCCTATAGTTCTCACTTGCATTCTATCTAAGATCTTTGAAACCCTTCTCAACTCTCACTTCTTAGATCAATCTGGAAACTCATCCGATCGCCAGTACGCTTTCCGGCGCTCGAGGTCTACTGGCGATAAACTTTCCTATCTAACCGATTTATGGTTTTTTCGCTCGTTAGGAACTATGGGCGAGACTTGCGGGGTTGGCGCTTGACAATATACAAAGCATATTGACTAAGAATGGACACTTCGTCACTTGCTCTCCAAGCTCCCCTCCGTTGGTTCTCATTTTTCTCTTTGCTTATTTATGTCTAGCTTTCTTTCAAATCGCTCATTATCGGCTGTTGTTTTACTTCTTCTTTTACTTCTTCTTTTATCTGTCAATTAGTGGTTGTTCCTCAGAGTCTGTCTTATCATCCTACATGTATTCCTACCTTTTCATTAATATTCTTCTCACACATGACACCTCAACTCTATCCACTCATTTGCCGATGGACTCGACCCTTCATCTTCAACTCATATCCAATTCTGCATCCCTCTTTTACTTTTCTAGATTGCCTCTCGTTCTTAATCTTTCCGATTCTATTCTCGCTGATCTGGATAGAATTTCCGAATGGGGTCATCTCAACCTTGTGAAATTCAATTCTTTAAAAACCGAACTTCTACCCAAAAAGGCTTATAAACTATTCTGTACTTTCCAGTTTACTTGACCCTCTATCTTTGCGGAGCGATGTTGGGGCTTTATCTCTATCCTATAGGTACGCAGCGGCAAGTGCTAGAGGGAACTTATCACTCGCGTACCACAACCTTTAAACGACGGCCCTCGTTTAGCACAAGGGTGATGTAATCTGCGCACGGAGTTTTGTGTTGACATGGTAACTCCAGCTAGTTGCTGTGGTGCTTCCTTCTTCCCCACCACCTCTGTTCTGTGGAATTCTCTTCCATCTTCTGTATTTCCTGCTGAATTTAATCTCCTCACTTTAAAGCATGCGGCTGTGCTCATATGCGTAATTTGCACTAGAGGGTGAACTTTTGAGCGTACTACACCCCCTCCTTGAATAGGGCTCTGCCCGTGAGTGGTGGTGACAACTGTAAAAAAAAAAAAAATCCTTGGGTTGGGAAATGAACTGAATCTCCTACTCACCCCATCCAAATCATCATTCAGATTATCCCAGAAAATCGCACTCTCTTCAACATTACCCTCAGATGTGGACCATATGTCGCAACCACACAAATTTTGACTTTTTCAAACTTGAATTATTTAAACCATTTAGGATTCTAGTAGTCACAACCCACAACATAATCTACCAAAGCTTTCTACCACAAGTCACTTCATCAGAATTTGCCAAATCCCTTCAAATCCCCATATACTAATATCCAATATATATATATATATATATATATATATATATATATATATATATATAATATATTATATTATATATATATATATAGGTATAATATATTATTTATATATATATTATATATACTATATATATATATATATATATAAAGAAATTTTTTCGATAGTTTTTCTGCGCGATTATCGAATGACTTTCGGTGTGTTTTAAAAATATCAATCATTTATACATCGATAGTGTTCCTATCGAGCATCCCTTACAGGTGGTAGAACTAATAATGGTTAAAGAGAAACGGTGGTTTGAAGCAGTTTTTCAATATATCGATTTGATCGAACCATGACTGGTTTTGTATTAATAAATAGATTTTTATTCATTTTTATTAGCATTTTTTGTAGTTTTAAGTTTCGCCAGATATTTGTCATTACTGAATAGAAGATATAATACTCTTTGTTGTTTGCGAGCGAAACTGTAGTAGCATTTGATATCATTGATGTTTTAGATAATAAAAAGAAAACTCAAAACATATTAAATCCTGTTTTTAAGTTTTAAATAATAATTAAGGTTTTACAAAAAGTGTTCGAATATCCACCGTGAACCGCAGAACACCATTCAACTCTTGGAGTAATGCTATGCGTCGTTCTTCTGGTGTAGTTGCGGCAATGTTTTAACATCGGTGCTATTCTCATAATATGAGTCATCAAGACGTTTATTGTGGCTACTCCTTCTTTGTAAACTTAACACTTCATCCATTTAGAGAATCAGGTCTGAAGACCTTGGTGGTCATTGAATGGAGCCACGGCTGTCTCGCTGTCATGAAAGGTTCGATGTATATATTCTTTCAAATTATGCATATAATGTGCTGATGATCCGTCATGTTGTAAGTACATTCTGATTCTTGCAACCAATGAAACGTCTTCCAGTAGTAGTGGAAGGTTCTTTCGAAGAAAATTTACCTACTTGCGTTCAGTAAAACAATTTGGTAACACAGCAGGTCCAATTAACTGATTATTATCTAGCATACCACACCATACTTTTACTGAAAGACGATGTTGGAAGCTTGCTTCAACGGTGTCGTTTGAATTTTCGACAAGTCACAGATGAGAGTTACGAGTGTTGTTGATGCTGCCACCACATTCACATTAAAATAGAATGATTAATTGTAATAATTTATTATTTAATGTAATTGTTTAAGATTGAATTATTTCAATTTTTGAAATTATCTTTAATTTACTAGGGATACATTGCTAATAATAAAAGATTCATACAATTTGTAACAACTATATATATATATATATATATATATATATATATATATATATATATATATATATATATATATATATATATATATATATATATATATATAATATGTTCTCTCTTTATATATTTAATTGGCCCTATTTATAAGATCACCTTGCTATAGCAAATAAGAAGATAGTTTTGGAATAGCGAAACGCTTCTTTAGTTATTTCTTTATTAATTACTTCTAATGATTATTTTACAAGGACACAATTTAAGTGTTTTAACTATTGTTCAAAAAGAAATATTTATTCCTACAATATCAATTATTATTTAAATGTGTCTTTGATAACCTTACAAGTTATTATCCCGAGAGAGAGCAAAGCTGTTAGCTCTCTGGGTTCTATTTCCTAACTGACTTCTCTCCCAGTGGCACTCCGTTGGTGACAGAGTCACCTCGGTGACCTTGATAATACAAAAAAGGAATGAAACAGTTATTTCGCATACAGGACTTTCTTTGTACAAGATTTCTTATATCTGCGCACCAGAGATCCGAGCCTAAGCTACGGTACTGGTTGCAATTACATATAACCTTTATAAATTTTATACTATGTACCGACTACGGTACATAATGGTTATCTTAAAAGTTGCCTGTAACACCCCCTTCTGACAATTTTTAAAAAAAGTTTAGGATAGAGGAGACAGTGGCTACTAAAGTTAGAGGGTAAAACAATAATTTTCACCTAAAATAATAGCGCTCCTACTGGAGGCAACTCTTTTTAATCATTTTTATGTAACACCTTTACTTTAGGCGTTTTTACCATCTGAAAGAAAACGGATTAGTATTTTATTTTATTTATTTATTTATTTTTTTTTTTTTTTTTTTTTTTTTTTTTTTTAAGTGTTATTTTCTCTTTCTAAATCTACTAAGTTATAATATATGCGAACGTTTCTTAAATTTTCTAAATGAGGTTTCCCATTTTTTTCGATAAGTACGTTCTGTTTATTAACTTTTATAACTTTAAAAGGGCCGATGCATAGCGGGGAGCTAATTTGCCGACATTAAACTGTGTCTGCCGTACTACGACAAACTTAGCTTCATGTAACCCTTTAGGCACAAAGACGTGTCGATTTTTATAATTGGTGTGTGGCGCCAGCGGCTGCGCCAAAAGGGCGGCTAGCTTTTTAACATATGCATTATATTCTATTGGGGCCGTCTCCGAAGCAGGATCAACTAATCCACTAGGTATTGCTATATTCTGGCCAAACATCAAGTTGGCGGGGCTGAGACCGTTCTTTGTTATCGGCGCGAGTCTCAGAGTGAACAACACCATAGGTAAGAGGCTCGGCCAGTCGGAGGGGCTTAAATCATGCTCTTGCAACATACATCTCAGACAAGCCAGCAAATTCCTATGATTTACCTCCAGGAGGCCATTACATCTAGGATTTGAGCTACACGTAGTCCGGTGCTCCATTCCCACGGCCCTGCAGACTTCCTCAAACAGGCGACTCGTGAAATTCGCACCTAAATCCGAAATAATAGAGGAATTCCACAGAACGGAAATAACTCGTGAATGAATGCATTCAATATTTCTCCCGAATTTATTTCTTTAAGAGGCACAGCGAACAAGTACTTACTGTAGCGGTCAATTAACGTAAGTAGGTATTTGTACCCTCTCGCATTAGGTAACTTAAGAATATCCACATGAACGGCTTCAAACTTCTTCGTTACTTCTTTAAAAACACCGTAATCAGGACTTATACCTGGTACTGTTTTATTTTTCTGACATGCTGAGCACGTGCGGATAAACTGTTTTATCTTTTTATGCATGTGCTGAAACACAAATTCATTTTTTATGCTCAGGAGGGTTTTATTCACACCCAAATGTCCTTTATTATGGTATTCGCTGATTACGTTCTGCACACTCTTTTCCGGCACAAAAACGCGCGAATAGTTTAAAGAGACATCGACAATTAATTCTATCTCCTTTTTGTTATAAAAGAATTTCTGTGTTATTAACTTCAAAGTTGTTTTCTCTTTCTTCGCCATCAGATCGCTCAGGTACTTATCAGAATGTTGGTGTAGTCTAATTTCTTCAAAGTCCAAATCTCGTTTGAAATGCGAGACTAATATCTTTGCATTTTTATCGTTGTTACTAAATTTATTTTTGCAATTTCCAATATGGCTGCTTCAGTGCGACTGCTGTTTTCATTTCGACAAGACAGATCTATCGGTGCACATTCATTCATTACCAAGTTAATAGCGCCTACGTCAGCCTCTATAGTAGTCCCAGCTGATTGCTCATAGGCCGTCGTGAATCGGTGGGCGGAGTCACAGACTACACTAGTCGGACCTGCATCTTCTCCTCCCTCCTGCTCATCTTGGGCAATATTATTTGCAAGTAAATATTTTAATAACGCATTTTGATTTTCGGTAATTAACTCCATCGTGATATTGAAAGTACTCAATAAGTTCCCTCAATTCCCTAGCATTATAATTTTGTACATCATTAGCATGATTTATCTTATATACAAACGCACGAGAGCACGTACAGATGCGTACAGGCTTTCCCGCTAAAATTGAACCATATTTCTTGAATAATTTTGTTAACCCTAATAAAAGCTTATTTACTGGCAAATATCGTTTTTCTGTTGTATTAAAAGACCCACTATAAAACGCAAAAGGCGTGCCTTCCTCATCGTCCGACATAATTACTGTATTAAAAGCTTTATTATTTGCATAAATGTACACTTTGAGAGGCGCATCGACTGCTGGGAACCTGAGCCGTGAGGCGTGACGAATCGCTTGCTTTATATCTACAAAAGACTTCTCAGCCTCAGGCGACCACGTGATTTTTTTATTAGAGCTATTTTTTCCCTTTAAATAACTATACAAAGGCAGAGTTAGATTTGTAAAACACGGTATATTTTGGCGGTAAAATGAAATTCTGCCAACAAACGAACGCACTTCTTTTATGGTTACCGGCCGAGGAACATTAATTATTTCCTTAACCTTTTCAGACAATGGCGCAAGCCCCTCTTCCGTCAAGTCAAAACCCAAATAACTTAACCTTTTTACCCCAAATTCGCATTTTTTTTATTTAAACAAATTTTAAAATAATTTAATCTCTCAAATACTTGTTTAAGTACCACCACGTGGTCTGATAAATCTTTGGTCCCTATCAAAATATCGTCTAAATACACGTGTACACCGGGAATGCCTTGAAGTAATATAGTTAAAAATCTCATGAAGCACGAACTCGAATTTTTAAATCCCATCGGTAATTGCCTAAAAGAAAATTGTACTAATACTAAAATATTGTTGATCTGCTTCTGCTAAAGGCAGGAGATAGTACGCGTTCGTGACGTCAAGTTTACTTAATACCTTTGTCCCATGAAGCCCACTAAATATATCATTTATATTCGGCATAGCAAATACGTCATTTTTCGCCACTGAATTAAGTTTTCTAAAATCACACACGATTCGTACCCCTCCCCCATTTTTTTCTAACACGCTGATGGGAAAACTCCATTGAGATGGTGCTCTCTTTAAAACTTTCGCTTTTACTAAATTTAATAGCTCCCTCTTTGTTTGTTCGAATAATTTATGAGGAATACGACGAGGTTTAAGTTTTATTGGAACTCCGCTTATATTAGTTTTATACGGAAAAAGTGAAGCTAATTCTTTCAAGACAGCAGTTGGAATGCGAGTCTCCTTTCCCCCCCCGCAGAGCACAAGTATCCCTCCCCATTTCTATTCTTAAGTTTCGACTCAGCGTTCTCCCCTCCCCCAAATTCTTTGAACAGGTCTTCCCAAGCTTTAAGTTGCTTTTCCCAAAACCAGTAAATTTTCGGGCAAATAAAATTTACAAACCAGTGTTTGAGATTCAATTGCCAGATTATTAACTATAGGTATATCACTAAAAAGTTCATTAGAAGCTACAGAAGAAAACTGAGTTAGGGAGAGAGAGTAGATGAAAAGCATTATCTCTACAAATCGTGTTATTACATAAATTTATACCTTCTTTATAGGTATCCATTAACATATCTGTCTCAAAAATTAATGTTGAACACCATTTTTTTTAAAATAGCATTCTTAAAAATACAAATAGAGTAGTTAGAAATTCTACATCATAAGTTCTCTTTAAACCAAAATCAATTGTAACAATTTCGCGAGAGTATATGTCAATTACGGTATCATTGGCTGCTTTAATTTGACCATCTGCATCGATATATTCTTGTCTCCATCCATAGGAACTAAATTGATCGCACTGGGTCGATAATAAAGACTCTCCTTTGATCTTACCATCAAACAAAGTATAAAGTTAATAATTTCTTACATTATTTGCACTACAGACAAATTATTACAATGGACTCTCAGTCAGGGCATCGTCGACTAATATATTTTGGGCAGCTGGAAACCAGCGGCGAGCCATCGTATGGGTTACATTGATACTCTTGTCAATAGTTGGAATACTCGAGCTTCGACTGGAAGGAGGACTGACCTCCTTGGCTGTGCCCAAGGTGAAACTTCGCTCGTTGCCTCTTTAAAATTACTCAAAGCTACATTATTATTATTATTATTATTATTATTTATTATTATTATTATTATTATTATTATTATTATTTATTATTATTATTATTATTATTATTATTATTATTATTATTATATTATTATTATTATTATTATTATTATTATTATTATTATTATTATTATTATTATTATTATTATTAATTATTATTATTATTATTATTATTATTATTATTATTCACTTCTGCCAGTCGAATACCAAACATATATTTTATTATTAATACTATTTCAAACCTACCTATTTGTTTGTGCTAATTCCCCGGC
>JABUQX010074342.1:0-2500 GCA_015478945.1 Trachelipus rathkii | reverse complement strand
AAATATTGTGAAACAATATTTTAACTCCAATTTTAAATGATAATGTTTAAAAATAAATACTTAAAATTTTGAAATTCCGAATCATAATTATTATTTTTTTTTATAGTTACTGAAACTTCAAACATTAAAATACTCTCTCCTCGTAAAATACAATCCCCAGAGTTCTTATTTAGTAGTTTCCTTTGCATACATATCCCTTCATGATTTTCCATATTCTTCTGAATCTTCCTTTTAATGCTTCTCTTTTTAGCCTCTCTTCTAGTTTCCACTGCCGTCACACTCGATGACAGTCGAATCATATTCTTTACTTTCAAACATATATATATATATATATACAGGGTGTTTACGAAATAGGGGGACAAATTTGGAGGATATTATCTTTGTACCATTACAAGCGTTTTGTCTTAAATAAAGTTACCTGTAAAGTTCTTCATTTAGTAGGTAAATGAGTTAGAAATGTGCAAGGGGTATGATGTGAATATTGGTGTTTATATTCCGTAGATGTGACGAGTTAGCTACGGAAACTCTGCAACGTAAAGTAGTAACCTATAGAACAGGGTATTGCTGTCTCTAATATTGGACACTGCTATTGGTTGCTTGATAGGTACCACCTTATTATAGAGATAGGATGAATAATACTAGGAATATTGTTGATAGTATTCGAGCAATATTTACTCGGAAAACGGATACAAGCAATAACTATAATAATACAAATAATAATGCGAATCATAATAATACTCCTAATATTACCAATAACAATATTAATGCCTTAATAACAATAATTATTTGATAAGTAATATTACTATGATAATAGTAATAATACAAATAGAAACAGGAATAATATAATCGTAATCAGAATAAATAATAATAATAATGTGTAATATAATAATAATAATAATTATATTAATAAATAATAATAATAATAATAATATGGCGTAATAATAATATTAATAATAATAATAATAATAATAATAATAATAACAACAACAAACTATAATAATAATACCATCCATGATAATAATAATAATAATAATAATAATAATAATAATAATAATAATAATAATAATAATAATAATAATAATAATAATAATAATAATAATAATAATAATAATAATAATAAATAATAATAATATAGAGGAATCTTAATTACTGAATATTTATAATTATATTAATAATATAATAATAATAATGTGTATAATAATAATAATAATAATAATAATAATAATAATAATAATAATAATAATAATAAACAATAATAATAATAATAATAATAATAATAATAATAATAATAATAATAATAATAATAATAATAATAATAATAATAAAAATAATATAATAATAATAATAATAATAATAATAATAATAATAATAATAATAATAATAATAATAATAATAATAATAAATAAAAAAAATATGTATTTTTAATAATTTTAAAAATAATAATCCTGCTCTTTGTGATAAAATAATAATAAATAACAATCATAATAAAATAATAATAATAATAAAAATAATAATAATAATATATATGTATGATAATAATAATATAATAATATGTATATTAATAATAATAATAATAATAATAATAATAATAATAATAATGTAATAATAATAATAGCTAATAATAATAATAATAACTATCTGGACATAAACGCACCAATATTCATATTTACATCTTACCTTCTAACTCATTTAACTACTAAATGAGGAACTTTACAGGTAACTTTATTTAAGACAAAACACTTGTAATGGTACAAAGATAATACCCTCCAAATTTGTCCATTTCTGTAAACTTTTATATATATATATATATGTATATATATATATATACTATATATATATATATATATATATATATATATATATATATATATATATATATATATATATATATATAATCTTCCTCCTTTCCCCAGACTGGTGGTGTGATGTGCACATATACCAGAGACCTAAAAGTAGTAGAAGAACATGACGTAATTCGAAAGGAATAAATACCGTTTCATATCATCCCCTCTATTCAATGAATACAATTAAGTGAGAGTCCTTCGCTGCAAAAAAAATATATATAAACTAGGACCTCACAAGACCGCGATGGACCCTCACTGTGGTATCTAGTAAATGTGTTCATCCCCTGGACCAGACCAGAATCATATCCCTTCACAAAGCGCCGCCATTCACACCTCCTATGCACCTTCCTCTCACTCTGTCAAGCTCACATTCATCACCTTCAGGTTTTCCTTTACTGACTCAATCCACCTTTTCTTCGATCTCCCAGACGGTCGATTCCCGGGACATTCACCACCGCTTAACCAACCGACTATCATCCATCATTTCCATATGACCAAACCATCTTAATGCACTCTCGTTTATTTTCTGATTTACTCCCTTCTTCCCACCACACAACTCCCTAACGTTCATTCCTCTTTAAATTTTTCTCACACCTAACACACCCCTAAGATTGTCCATCTGAGCAAATCGCATTCCTTAGATCCTATACCTCTAC
>JABUQX010074341.1:0-25653 GCA_015478945.1 Trachelipus rathkii | reverse complement strand
ATATATATATATATATATATATATATATATATATATATATATATATATATATATATATATATATATATATATATATATATATATATATATATATATATATATATATATATATATATATATATATATATATATATATATATATATATATATATATATATATATATATATATATATATATATATATATATATATATATATATATATATATATATTTTAAACCAGCTTAAAAAGATGAATGCAATGGTACTAATTTCAAGAATGTACGGTAGATATAAACTGAAAAAAAAAACAAGTTTGTGAATTTTTCAATTACCCCCAGGCCCCATGGAAGGTGAAATATTACAAATTTTTTTTTTTTTATTTAAACTTCCAACATACCCTGATATATAAAAAAAAAAAAATTATGGGCTTTGGGCATTAAGACTTAAGAAAATATTTGACATAAAATACCCATTACTCTACAATATATATAGCCTACATAGGCCTTACATAAAGTGTTTATATATATAAATATTAGTGATGGGACGATTAATCGTCATCAGCAAAATCTGCATATTTTTTCACAACCATCATCATCATCATTTTGAATGAATGACAAAACTCAAAAGTGACTTAAGGGATGCAAATGAAATAATAAAAATATTGAAATTAAAATTATACCAAGATTGTAAATGAAGGAGGATGAGTGAATGACTAAATTAAATATTTGGCTTTGGAATATTTGATTCACTAATCACTAGTCCCCACTCCCCAGTCACTACTGAGTACTGACTACTGTGCTGTGACTACTGTCAAGCTCATTATCACTGGGCTCATCAGCGTGATCAGCCACATTTAATTTTGATATGACTGATAAGTCTGATATCTCAGTCGTATGAAGTATCGTGTGAGAATGATAGTGGTGAAGGAGCAGGGGCAGTAACAGGACTCTTAAGCTTAGCTGCCTTAGCATAATCATCTCTCTCAAATTTTCAGAATTTCCTAGTTCTAGATTATGAGCAATAAATACTAGTTTTGCAATGTCTACACAACAAAAGTTATATTTCATGTGAGGGCCTTTGCTACCTTTTATTTCCTTAAAAAGTACAGTCACACACGACTTTTTGCATGTGGCATTTCTAAATTCTGATTAAATAATTATGATAAAAATGTTACTGAAAGCTGAAACAGAGTAAGAAAACATTAATGAAGCCACAAACAAAATATTATGATATTCAAAATTCAGAATATAAAATAAAAATATGGAAAACCCATAAAAATTTTGAACACAAACTCAGGGGCTTCCACCTTGTAGGAAATTGGAACCCAAAAATGTCCAAATTAGAGCATATTTGCTAAAATTTATAAGATAATTGTTCAAACATGTAAATTCCACAACTTAATTGAAAAAAACGAAAAAAACAAATTTTTACTTGTTTTTTTCAGGCTGTTTTTGTCAGACCTAGGCTTTGCGGGGTCCTGGGTGGTGTTTTCGTAGAAAACAAACACAAATATATAAAGTATTAAAATCTGCACATTATATATATATATATATATATATATTATATATATATATATATATATATATATATATATATATATATATATATATATATATATATATATATATATATATATATATATATATATATATATATATATATATATATATATATATATATATATATATATATATATACATATATATATATGGCTTAATTTTTTACCTTTCTGCAGCAGAAAATAAACACAAAGTCCACTCAATATTTTATGGGAATTAACGATACATGATATTTTAATATTAAATCGATTATTTGTAATAGATATGATAAAATAAAAAAAATCGGATCAGTCTCGGTTCAAAGTTTATATGCATCGGTTGTGTTAAGTGGAGTTGTCAGCGTAAAGTTTAGAAATGAATGTAAGTGATTTGTTTGATATATGCCAAAACGATTGGAGTTTGCTAGTTTTTTTTTTTTTTTAGAAATTTTCAACCTAATTTTGCAAGAAAAGAGATGTGAGAAATCTTTAAAAGAATGTTCAATAGTAAGAGTTGGAGAAAAATTTAAATTTTACTGCAATGGCCATAGTTGTAGTAAAAGGTATAAAGTTTCCCCCAAAAACTATTGGTTTGCCAATAGTATTATCATACAAAGATGAACTTTGCATTATGTTTTATTTTGTACAAGATGTAACAGTAGCAAAGGTATCAATGTACGTTGATTTTAGTCCAAAAATAGTTGTAGACTGGTTTAACTTTATATATATATATATATATATATATATATATATATATATATATATATATATATATATATATATATATATATATATATATATATATATATAATGAGTATATATAGTGTGGGGGGGGTGACTGGATCTCTTTATGTATATCTCTCTCCCCTAATGCACTTTTTGGAATTTTTTTTTTTTGAAAATCAAGGCCCTATAGTCGGTCATAAGCACACAAAAAAAATAATAATGTAATTCTAATAATAATAGTTTTATTAAAGTTTGAATAACGCTCAGTCACCCCGACCTTGGAGGGGTGAATCGGACCACCATTGAGGGGTGAATCGGACCATCTGTTTAAATTCCTCTTTTACATATAAATTCAATTTTATATTTTAATTTTTACTTAATATAATAATTATTTATCATATTAAAATTCGTAATAAGTAATAAAAATGTCAATAATGATAAAAATAAGAATAAAAATAAGGTGGTCCGATTCACCCCTCTCCGCTCAAAAATTTTGACACTTTTTGAATTCGTATTTTTTATATAAATTTCATTTTTTATTTTAATTTTTACTTAATATAAGTAACTATTTATTATATTTAAATTAATTATACATAATAAAAACGTCAATAATAATACGTAAAATACGAAAAACAATGGTGGTCCGAGTCACCCCTCCATCAATTTTTACGGCTGGGTGAATCGGACCAAGTTAGGCCCTGTGATTTTGCCACTAATACTGTTTGGATCAAAAATTTACTTTGCCAGTTTAAAGCTAACATACTCGAGTGCATCCACTGAAAAAATAATTAAAATCCATCCACAATTTTTCATTTTATAACGAAGTTAAAAAAACTCACATTTTTCAAAAGTGAAATTCTATTGAAGGGCATTTTGTACCCTAATTTATAACATTTTTTAAAAATATAAAAACTCTCTAGAATTAAAGATGATCTAAATAAAACTTGTAGTACTACCGCGTGGCTATTAAATGAGCGAATTTTTTTTTTTATTATTATTTTTTATTTTATTTAGAGTGGACCGAATCACCCCTCCTAAAGAGGCGGGCCCAGTCACCCCGCCCGACGCTATATATATATATATATATATATATATATATATATATATATATATAGTATATATATATATATATATATATATATATATATATAATATTTTTATTTTTTGGCAGCTACTAAACAGTCTATCAGTAAAAGTTAGGGCTAGTTTTACGGCACAGTGGATCAGTAAAGTTTAGGGCTACTTTTACGGCACAGTGAGTCAACGAGCCCCCTAAAATGGAGTATTTACCCTTTTAGGGGGCTCGGAAATGATGGGGACCTGAGGGGGACGCCATACCCGGAGGGGATGGTCGGAGGAACCCCCGCGACACCCAAAGACCAAAGAGCGGGGGTTCCGGAGACCATCCCCGGAGGGGGGATTAGTCCCCCCGTAGTCCACCTAGAGGCCGAGAGACCCCGACTCCTGACATCGGGGCGGACTACCCGTGGGTATTCGTTAGTGATTATACCCCAAAAAACAATAAATCCCAAAATGAGTACTTTTGGGACATTTATTCGCAACAATCTATTCGTACTCTATAAATCTCAAAACCATTTGGGACATTTGATTTACTATATATATATATATATATATATATATATATATATATATATATATATATATATATATATATATATATATATATATATATATATATATATATATATATATATATATATATATATATATATATATATATATATATAGTATAAAAAAGGGGGAAATAATCTCTGTATTTTTAATATTTTTTTTAATTAAAATATTTTTCAATTTGAGAAAGGTTTTTTAAGTAGCAAATAGAATATATTTTAACCATATATAAAAATTTAAGTAAATAACTTACACCTACTAGTCAAAAAAATTTCCCAAAGTTGGAAAATTTTTTAATTGCAAAAAAATTCTAAGACCTGGTGAATCTTGTAGAATTAAGATATCAGAATTTTGACTTAGATGCATATTGGGAAGTCTATTTTTAACATTTTCCATGTAAAAAATTTAAAATATTAAGTTTATTTTTAAAGTTATTAAGTTTTTTCAATTTCGGGGGAAAACCGGTCGGGCGTCGGGGAAACTCGGTCGGGCGTCGGGGAAAGCCGGTCAGTATAAACTTGTATAAAAATGTCTATTTTTTTTTTAGTTTTCAATAATATTTTATTCTAATTTTTATGTATGGTAGACTATAAGACATTTGTTTAATGTTTTCTATACCTATCTTTCTTTTTATTATTATTATTATTATTATTATTATTATTATTATAATAATAATAATAATAATAATAATAATAATAATAATAATAATAATAATAATAATAATAATAATAATAATAATAATAATAATAATAATAATATTATTATTATTATAATAATAATAATAATATTATTATTATTATTATTATTATTATTATTATTATTATAATAATAATAATAAATATTATTATTATTATTATTATTATTATTATTATTATTATTATTATTATTATTATTATTATTATTATTATTATTATTATTATTATTATTATTATTATTATTCATGCATACACACACACACAAACAATCAATAATAATAATAATAATAATAATAATAATAATAATAATAATAATATTATTATTATTATTATTATTATTATTATTATTATTATTATTATTATTATTATTATTATTATTATTATTATTAAGCACTTTATATTACGAGTAAGCCTACGTACGCAGATTTCACAGATTATTATTATTATTATTAATAGGCACTTTATATTACGAGGCCTACGTACGCAGATTTCACGTAAACGTTGACAAAAAAAAATTTACAATATTATAATTTAAATTATGACAATCAATAATAATAATAATAATAATAATAATAATAATAATATTATTATTATTATTATTATTATTATTATTATTAATAATAATATTATTATTAAAAATTATTAAAAATTATTAAAATTGATTGTCATAATTTAAATTATAATATTGTAAATTTTTTTTTGTCAACAAGTATACGTGAAATGTGCATACGTAGGCCTACTCGTAATATAAAGTACCTATATTGTTAAAGTGTGTAAATATTATTATTATTATTAGAAATTATTAAAATTTATTGTCATAATTTTTTTTTTTCAATTTTTATTTAGCATAAAACAATGAAAATAAAATTCATAATTTTGGAAAAAATTCACGTTTGGAAAATGTCAATAAAATATAACTTAGACTTGTGTTTTTCTATCCAAATTAATACTATAACATTATTAAAATCTACTTAACATTTAAATTATAATTAAAATTAGTTTGGACAAACACAGACGTAATAATATTTAATGACCGTTTCTCCCCGACGCCACTGACCGGTTTTTCCCGAATTCAATTTTTTGAAAATGGAATTTTTCAAAAAAAAATTTAAAATATTTATTTCGATATTTTTATTATTTTCATTATTCTATAACATTAAGGAAACTCCAAATGTGAGAAAAAACTATTAAGTATAGATGTAACTTAAAATTTTGATTTTTCATGATTCATTAAAAAAAAAAAACGGCGATTTTTGACCGGTTTTCCCCCATTTTACGGTATATATATATATATATATATATATATTTTTACAGTTGTCACCACCACTCACGGGCAGAGCCCTATTCAAGGAGGGGGTGTTACACGCCTCAGAATCGAACTACTAACGCAAATTACGCAGATGAGCGCAGACGCAGGCCTTGAAGTGGGGGAGATTAAATTCAGCAGGAAACACAGAAGATGGAAGAGAATTCCACAGAACAGAGGTGGCAGGAAAGAAGGAAGCACCGCAGCGAACTAGACTGGAGTTACCAATATCAACACAAAACTCATGTGCAGATACAGCACCCTTTTGTGCTACGAGGGCGACGCAAAGGTGGTGGAATGCGTAAGTTCCCTCGAGCACCTGCCACTACGGTACCATAGAAAAGAGATAAAGCACCAACATTTCGCCGCAAAGATAGAGGGTCATGTGAACTAGAAAGTACAGGACATTATGCCTTTGGCCTTGACCTCGACCCTATCTAAAAGCCGGGTGAACCAGAGCCCCCCAGATATGAGAGCAGTACTCCATACAAGGGCGGATGAGGCCCTTGTATAGCTGGAGCAACTGAGAAGAGGAAAAAAAGTCTCGCAGTCTAAACAGAACTCCCAGTTTCTTTGAGGCCGCCCTAGCAACCATTGTGATGTGAGGTTTCCAAGACATTGTTTTGTATGTTAAGATGTTTATATTGTCAACAGGAGAGACGAGAGAACCGTCGAAAGAGATAGGAAAGTTGGAAGGTGTCTTAGAGAGGGAGATTTGTAGAAGTTGAGTTTTTAAAGAATTGAATTTCACAAGGTTCAGATCGATATCATTCTGAAATTCTATCGAAATAAGCGAGAATAGTTTCGTAAAGATTAGACGAGGCAATTCTAGAAGTAAAGAAGGAGCAGAATTGAAATGAGTTGAAGAATGAAGGGTCGAGTCATCGGCATATGAGTGAATAGAGTTAGATGTGCAGATGAGAAGATCATTAATGAAAAGTAGGAATAAAGTAGGAGATAAGACAGAACCCTGAGGAACACCAACATTGACAGAAATGAAGAAGAAGTCGCCCATCAACAATAGCCGATATTGAGCGATTTGAAAGAAAACTAGACATAAGTAAGCAAAGAGAAGGAGGAAACCCAAAGGAGGGGAGCTTGGAGAGCAGTGACGCGTGCCATACCCGGTCAAATGCTTTGGATATGTCAAGCGCCACCACGCAAGTCTCTCCGTAGTTCCTAAGGGCGGAAACCGTAAATCAGTAAGATAGGAAAGTATCGCCAGTAGACCTCGAGCGCCGAAAGCCGTACTGGCGATCGGAAAGAAGCGTGAATGAGATTCCAGATGATCTAAGAAATGAGAGTTGAGAAGAGTTTCAAAGATCTTAGATAGAATACAAGTAAGAGCTATAGGGCGATAGTTAGAAGGATCAGAGCGGCTTCCTTTTTTCGGAATAGGTTGGACATGTGCGTGCTTCCAACACTGAGGGAAAGTGTTAGTATTGAGACATAGTTGAACGAGGGGTGGTTATAGCATGGAAGCATACTTCCTCAAAACTTGGGGAGGAATGCCATCCGGGCCACCCGCCTTCAACGTTCACAGATTTCAGGAGCCCATGCACCGATCGAATGTAATCACAGGGAAAGGCAAAGAGGACACTTGAGAGGAGAAGGAGGAGGATGAGGAATGCCAGAATCGTCCAGGGTTGAGTTAGAGGAAAATAGGAGGCCGAAGAGATTGGCCTTTTCAGTTGGAGAATTAGCAACAGAACCATCAGAGCGAATAAGAGGAGGAAAGACAGATTTACAGAAGTTGTTAGAGATGTTTTTGCAAGAGGCCAGAAAGATTTGTCAGTAGGAGAGCCAAGGAGGTTAGCGCACTTTCGTTTGATGAAAGCCCGCTTTGCTCATCGAAGAGTATCCCTGCAACGATTTCTAGCAGAATGAAAATTAGCAAGAGTGATAGGAGAACGAGAATTTTTCCACTCCCGATACGCACTGTCTCTAGCCTGAATGGCCAGAGAACAAGCACGATCGAACCATGGATTATATATATATATATATATATATAAAGTTAATATATATATATATAATATATATATATATATATATATATATATATATATATATATATATATATATATATATATATATATATATATATATATAGTATATATATATATATATATATATATATATATATATATATATATATATATATATATATATATATATTGGCTGGAGGGAGTTTTCTATCTTTTCTCTCATTTTATTTATATACTGTTAAAAGTCTGTTTGGCCACAAGCGGCCTATAAATTACTAAAGTCTGTTTGGCCACAAGCGGGGCCTAGGAATATTCATATAAGTGCTTGTATATAGAAATTGCCACAAGCGGCTTAAGGCTTTCAGAAGTGAAAATCAATATCGCTCCTGTTTACACCCTTATCAAAGGTCTGTTTTCTTTACGAATTGTGCAATACAACCTTTGTAACACCAGTTTCTTTACCTTAATATAATTTTTGTATTATATAATTTTTGAATAACTAGCTTCATTTTTATAACTGCATAGTTGAACGAGGGGCGGGGATAGCACGGAAGCACACTCCCTCAAAACTCGGGGAGGAATGCCATCCGGTCCACCCGCCTCCTAACGTTCGTAGATTTCAGGAGCCCATGCACCGATCGAATGTAATCACAGGCAAAGGCATATGGACACCTGAGAGGAGAAGGAGGAGGATGAGGAATGCCAGAATCGTCCAGGGTTGAGTTAGAGGAAAATAGGAGGCCGAAGAGATTGGCCTTTTCAGTTGGAGAATTAGCAACAGAACCAGAATTAGAGCTTCTAATAAGAGGGAGGAAAGGATGATTTAATAGTTGTTAGAGATGTTTTTGGCAAAGAGGCCAGAAAGATTTGTCAGTAGGGAGAACTAAGGAGGTTAGCGCACTCGTTTAATGAAAGCCCGCTTTGCTCATCGAAGATATCCCTGCAACGATTTCTAGCAGAATGGAAATTAAAGCAAGAGTGATAGGAGAACGAGAATTTTCCACTCCTGATACGCACTGTCTCTAGCCTGAATGGCCAGAGAACAAGCGTTTAAATATATATATATCAGATATATATATATATATATATATATATATATATATAGAGGATATAGTAATGTATAGCAGATATATATATATATATATATATATATATATATATAATAGAAGATATAAGAGTATATATATATATATATATATATATATATATATATATATATATATATATATATATATATATATATATTGAGGAGGTTTCATTTTTCTCATTCCAGTTATAAACTGTTAAAAGTCTGTTTGGCCACAAGCGGCCTATAAATTACTAAAAGTCTGTTTGGCCACAAGCGGCCTAGGAATATTCATAAGTGCTTGTATATAGAAATTGCCACAAGCGGCTTAAGGCTTTCAGAAGTGAAAATCAATATCGCTTCCTGTTTACACCCTTATCAAAGGTCTGTTTTCTTACGAATGTGCAATACAACCTTTGTAACACCAGTTTCTTTACCTTAATATAATTTTTGTATTAATATAATTTTTGAATAACTAGCTTCATTTTTATAACTGCACTTCACTTTTGCATTTTTGTTTTAAATTCCCTTTTTCACTTTCTGTTGTTTTGATATTGCACTTTTGCATTTTTACTTGCACTAACCAAATTTTTTTTAACATTAGGACATTAGGACATTAGGAATATAGAGACAGTAAAAGCTTCACATGGGCTCTATCGAGACTGCTCCCAGTCAACCTTAATTACCCAAATGATGCTCATGCAAATCCACAGCACCCTAGGGCTTGTCAATTTGTTGTAACTACAAATCCACCAATTTGGCTTAGTCAAAACTAATGATATATAAATATGATACCCAAACCATCCACATGCATTAATAACTAAGTTATGGTCACACATGCCATCTAACAATAACTGCTATAACTAAAAACCCGCCAATTTGGCTTCGTCAATATATTATATGATACCCAACCCATCCATAAACGAATCTAACCGTTTCTTAAATGTTGCAATCGAGTCACACTCAACAACCTCCTCTGGCAGACTATTCCAAAATTTAACAACCCTATTACTGAATGCATGCTTTCTTATATCAAGATGGCATGCTTTCTTCTTAATTTTCTTATTATGCCCCTGGTCACCTGTCCAATGTTCTACTACAAAATATTTATTGGCCTATGTTATCAATAGATGTAAATATTTTGTAGACTTGTATCATGTCCCCTTTGAGAAATCGCCTTTCTACAGAAAACATTCCTAACTCCTTCAGCCTCTCCTCATAGCTCTAACCCTCAAACCCAGAAATCATCCTTGTTGCTCTACGTTGCACTCTCTCTAGCATATCTAAGTCTTTCTTTAAATAAGGGGCCCAAACTTGTGCATAATACTCTATTACTGGCCTAACATAGCTATTATACAGTTTACTTATTACTTCCTTGCTCTTGTAAACAACATTACGATTTATTATGCCCAGCATCTTATTAGCTTTATTATTTGCTTCCAAACACTGATTAGCTACTTTCAAATTACTGCTTATAATCACACCTAAATCTTTTTCTTGGTCCACAGACTCAAGCCAATCCCCATTCATATCGTAGTTAAAACTTTTATTTGAGTAACCTAGGTGAAGAACCTTACACTTTTTACTATTAAAATTCATTTGCCACTTATCTGCCCACCCAAGAAGTTTATCAAGATCATTTTGAATCTTTATGCATCCTTCACTATTCCTAACTGAGGTGGCAACTTTAGTATCATCTGCAAACTTAGAAACCTTGCACAAGTCCCTGGTCTAAATCATTTATATATATGAGGAACAATAGTGGCCCCAGCACTGAACCCTGTGGGACACCACTCTTCACTATTTCCCATGATGATTTATTCCCATTTAGTTGTACACACTGTTTTCTATTTCGCAACCCCTCTTTAATCCAACCATGTACCACTCCACCTATACCACATTGCAATAACTTTTTCATCAGCCTTATGTGGGGAACCTTATCAAAAGCTTTACTAAAGTCTAAATATACAATATCAACTGGATCTCAAAGCAGTCAGTAATGTATTCCATAAATTCTAAAAGGTTTGTCTGACATGATCTACCCTTTCTGAAACCATGCTGGGAGTCATACAATACCCTGTTATCTTCTAAATATTTCTCTATATGACCTTTCAGTAACTTTTCCAGAACCTTTACAACCAGAGATGTTAAGCTAACTGGCCTATAATTTCCCAAATCTTCCTTACTACCCTTCTTATAAATAGGCACAACATATGCTGTTTTCCAGTCATCTGGTACCTCACCAAATGTTATAGATCGCTTAAAAATCAAATACAGTGCCTTTCAGAATTCTACCATATATACCATCAGGGCCTGCAGCTTTACTTGGGTCAATATGATCTAATAAACGTTTTACATCTTTTACATCAAATTCAAATTCTGTAAGTCTATTTGTTACATGCATACAAGAACTATTAGTCTCTGAACTATTATCTAATCTTTCCTCTGTAAACACTGAAGCAAAATAAGCATTGAAAATGTTGACCAACTCCTTATCTGAACTCACTAAATTTTCATCAATTTTAATTGGACCAATTGTCCTATTCTTACTTTTAATTTATAAAAGCTAAAAACTTCTTCAGGTCCTTATTACTATTCCTTGCTAAATTAATTTCTGCCTCTCTCTTTGCCTTTTTTATTGACTGGTTAAGTTCATTTCTATTTTTCCTATAATTTTCTAAATCATCTTCCCTATTACTACCCTTGAATATTTTAAAACATCTGCGCTTTTCATTAATTTTCTCTCTTATCTCTCTATTCCACCAAACAGGTTTTCTCTTCACCACCCTAATGGGTTTATCTTTAAAACATACTGACTGAATATTCATTAAAATTTGTTTAAAATGTTCCCACACGATAAAACAGTTTTGGTCTTTAAACTCTTTATCCCAGTCAGTTATACTAAGCATGTCTCGAAATTTGGTAAAATCGCCATTTCGGAAATCTAAGATTTTTTCCTTATTAACTTGCAATTTGGGCCCAGATATCACATTCATATTAAATCTAATTATATTATGGTCACTAAGTCCTAAATTCTCCTCATCTCTAACTTCATCCACCATACTTTCATCATTAGTTAATATTAAGTCTAATAGTGCATCATATCTTGTGGGTTCTTGGACCATCTGGGTCAAAAAGTTATCTAGTATACAATTTATGAATGCAGAACTACTACGGTCCATATTAGACAAGGAATCCCAATGAATGCCAGGAAAATTAAAATCACCCATTATGACTATACCTTTTCTTTACCATACCTTGTTCTTTACTTAGTCATTTATTTCATAATTTCAGCATCTAATTCTGGACTCTGGCCAGGAGGTCTATAAAATGCCCCTATTCTATATGATTTATTGTATATAAGGATATCTACCCACACTGATTCAATATCATGATTAATTTTAAAGTCAGTCATTAGTACAGATTGAATATTGCTTTTAACATAAAGCGCCACACCACCACCCTTCTTTCCTCTACGCTGGTATAAATAAAGTGAATATCCCTCTATTTCATATTCCTGAAAGGAGTCTCCATATAATTTTTCATTAACCCATGCCTCAGTTATGCAAATAATGTCTAGATTCTCATTTATGGTATAACTAATCAGCTCATCTTTTTTATTTTTAAGGCTATGAGCATTTGTGTAAAAACATTTGATACTCGAAATGCTGTTATTTTTATTTCTATCATCATTATTTAAACCTGTAACAACATTAGTTTTATTTATCTCCCCACTATTACAGTTACCATTGCTATTATTTGTATCCAGATTTAGCCCACCACCCCCAACTTTACCTAGTTTTTTGCTAAACAAGTCTCCAAACTGGTACTGAAAAGCTCAACACCTTTACGACTCAAGTGAACTCCATCTGCTGCAAAAAGATCTTTATCCAGAAATTCTCTCCACAAATCCAAAAACCTAATATTTTCTGAAAACATAATTTCCTAACCCTTTCATTTACACCTAAAGCCCTACTCCCCCATTCCTGACCTGCACCTAACCTAGGTAAAATCCCAGAAATCATGCACCTTCTTCCACTAGCTTTCATCTTCTGAATCAATCTCCTATAATCTGCTATTAATTCTTCTGACCTTCTATGTCCTATATCATTTGTACCCACATGCACAATCACCTCTGAATCAACATTTGTAGAATCAATCTCTATCTATCCTATCCACGATATCACTCACTCTGGCACCTGGATAACATACTCTCAATCGTTTCTTTTTATTCTTAGTTTGAAAAGTCCTATCTAGGTATTGTATCATAGAGTCTCCAATTAGCAATTTATCAGTCTTCCCTTTAGAAAACTCAACATTACCATTGGCACTCTGATCCCTCCCCATCTGGAAGACAGTCGAACCTGTTACTGCAGGTCACAGGCTGACTGACTTTCGAGATCCTCATCTTTAAATCATTATTTCTAGTTTCTACAACTCTATATTCATCTGCAGACCTATTATACCCTACTTTATCCTTTTTCCTCTCATCTTCCTGCCTAGGTGAATCACTATTCCTGTCTACCCCTATATCCCGCTCCCTCCTTGCCTCGACATCCCTACTAACTTTTTTCCTAACACTTCCCTCCTTTCTCAACTCAAATACTTCTTCTTTCAATCCATTCACATTTTCACTCAGTCTTGCAATCTCCTTCCTTAACAACACATTCTCTGCATTCAAATCACAAGCAGGGCATCTATTCACATATTCACCTCTTACAGTCCCACAGATATCACACAGAGCATACATACTTTAAATTATTATTAGCTTACTAACCTGTACCTATTATTTTACCAACTACAGTTTAAATATCACTAAAGCCTAAAAAGAAATAAACTACTCTTTAAAATAGGTTAAAAATTTAAACAATTTATTTAGCTTAGCCTAGGCCAGGGATATATAAAAGTTATAAGGTAGGCTTAACTGTAGTCTGTGACTGGAAAACCTAATTTAATTTAAATTATCACTAAATTAAAGTAACAATTAATAAAGACTGTATTTAAATACAGAAAGTCTATTTAAGAATCCAAATAAACCCAGACACAGAAAACAGGGTAATACTTTAGCTGAGGTGAATGAACTTTACGTAACTATTACATTAAAACTATAAACTTCATTAAAACTATAAACCACCTGCATGAGCATGGATATATGTATATATATACATATATGGGTGCACATGTGGGTGGTCGCAGTCAGGTTTCATAATTTATGTTTTATAGGGACCCAGACTGGGGAGCTAAGTAGACTTTCCAAGTTTGAGACGATGAGTGATCTTTATTGCATATACCAACACATAATAATAATATAAATAAGGAAAATTCCCAAAGATGCCAGCTTCCAAGGTGGGAAAAAGGTTGCCTTATTTTTGCATGCAATAATATTAAATCAACTTTTAGGCCTATGAGCCAAATCTACTCAGTAAAAGAATAGATGATCATCCAGTTTTTTTTTTTTTAAGTGCCAAAAATAATCATAAGATAAAATTCTGTTCTTCATATTTCCTATCTAAATTTGACTATATAATTTATCAGTAAAAAAGTAAAAATTGCAATAAGGATAACATACAGCTAACTATATTTGACCATATAGCTACTTTATCATTAAAAGTGTTAAGATTTGCATTAAATATAAATTTTGTAACACCTAAATTTGACCAAATAATATATGAATTTTGTATTATATAGCTACCAAATTAACTAAATAATATATGAATATTCTTCTATTTTTGTATATAAATATATATATATAATGGGTATATATATTATTAGTGTGTTTGAATAAAATAAAGCTGGGAAAAAGGTTGAGAGATAGTAAGTGAGGAGTGTGTTTTATTTGTAACGAGACTTGTAAATAAATAAATTTCTACTTTAAGAAGTTCTAAAAGTTTGCTTGCGTGGTTCCCACTTCTCATTTCTTATCTCCTGTAAGTCTAGTGTTGTACAAAAATAATTTGAGGAGACTGTACCTGGGTATGTACCCTTTTTGATCTTTTTGACAATATATTACCTCTGAAGTATCCCTTTTCACCTTTTCAAAAATTTAATCCAAAAATATTAATTCTAGGCTACTGAGCAGCAGCGTAAGTGTTGGGAAAGAAACGAATATCTTAGTGCCAAAGCTGATCCCATCCATTGGAAACAGAAAAGTAGAGGTTTAAAACAGTTTGGAGGGTTGGTTACCTCCAGTTAAAGGTAATCCATGAATGTTTGAGTTTTTTAATCCGCTTCACTGGTCCTTTCTATCCTTTTTATATTCTTCTTAACTCTTCCTCCTCCTATTCGTCTCTTTTCCCCAATAATATATATATTATATATATATTTATATATATATATATATAATATATATATATATTATATATATATATATTTTTTATATATATATAAAAATAATATATATTTTTGTAAATATATATATATATATATATATATATACTATGTATCGATATTACCAAATATCGATTTTATGTATCGATATAACAAAGTATCGATTTTTGATTTAATCGAACCCAACAAATATCGAAAATGAACTCTAAAAAAATTAGTGCTGCCGAAAAGTAAAATTTTTAACCTTATATATATATATATATATATATATATTATATATATATATAATATATATATTATATATATTAATATATATTATATATATATATATATATTATATATATTGAGCAGCTCATGCGATATGGGGCATTAAATCTGATAGCCTCTGTATGCGTGCAAGGCCCTTATAAGGCGCGGGGCCCAGGGTGATTGCACAGGTTGCCATGCCCTCAAGCCACCACTGAATTCCGGTTCCGGCTGGAATTCTGGCCCAGAATTTTTTTGGGATTACGGCTAATTTCAGTTCTGGCACCGGAACTGAAATTTTCAGTTCTGGTGCACCCATAATAGGCTTAATGTTATATTTTGGCAGCACCCAAAAAAACTACAGAGCCCATTCGATATTTTATGGGAATGAATAATATATATTTTAAAAATAAATCGATTATTTGTAATAAATATAACATAAGAAATATTCACAAAACTCGCTTCAGTAGAAAGTTTATAGTCATTGGATGTTGGAGTGGTACATGGTTGGATTAAAGAGTGATTGCAAAATAGAAAACAGTGTGTACAACTAAATGGCAATAAATCATCATGGGAAATGATTTAGACCAGGGACTTAAATGTATGGTTTCCAAGTTTGCAGATGATACCAAAGTGACCACCACAGTTAGGAATAGTGAAGGATGTATAAAGATTCAAAATGATCTTGATAAACTTCTTGGTGGGCAGATGGCAATTGAATTTTAATAGTAAAAAAGTGTAAGGTAGTGTAAGGTTACTCAAATAAAAGTTAACTACATATTTCTATGGGGATTGGCTTTGAGTTACTGTGGAGCAAGAAAAAAGATTTTAGGTGTGATTGTATAAGCCAGTAATTTGAAGTAGCTAATCAGTGTTTGGAAGCTAGAAATAAAGCTAATAAGATGCTGGGCATAATAAATCACAATGTTGTTTGCAAGAGCAAGGAAGTTATAAGTAAACTGTATAATAGCTATGTTAGGCCAGTAATAGAGTATTGTGCACAAGTTTGGGCCCTTTATTTAAAGAAAGCCTTAGATATGCTAGAGCGAGTGCAACGTAGGGCAACAAGGATGATTTCTGGGTTTTTAGTTATAGTAGTTATTAATGTTAGCTGTATGTGTGACCATAACTTAATTATTAATGCATGTGGATGGTTTGGGTATCATATATGGTATATAGTGATGTACGCTGGGTAAATGCCCAGTGGGCAGGCATTTATAAAATGGGCATTTGTCCAGGCATTTGCCCATTTCATAAATGCCCGCCCAAAAACTGGGCATTTATAAAATTATCAGTAAAAGATGAATTATTGACAGCATTTGAAAAAAAAAAACATTCAAAATATAGTTATTTCATTTTTCGCATTTGTATTTATGTATTGTATTTGTATTTATATATCGTCATCATCACCCACCTTCCCTCCCCAAGACTGGTGGTAAAGTGCCTAACATGCACCGGAAAAGAAAGTAGTAGAATTAATATGACGCAAGTTCGAAAATTAAGCACAGCTTTACCGTCCCCTTTATACCTTTTAGTGAGAACTAGTTACAGTCAGAAAATCCACCTTAGAGCTTCACGTAATCGCAACAGACCCTCACAATAGCATCTCGTCAAACATTAGAAATAAAAAGACAGTAAGAAGCCACATGGGCGTATCAGACTGTCCAGTCAGCCAACAAGAACCAATCATCAAACAAACATGTTTCATGCAAGTCCACCAAAAGCAGTCCTAGGCTTGTCAATAAATAACTTGCATAGTATACACAAAGTCTAAAACATGCTCATGCAAATCCGCAAAACATCCTAGGGCTTGTCAATAACTTTCATAGTATACACAAGTCTACAACTAAAAGAAAAAAAACTATAGCTAAAGTACACGCCAACCACACTACAAGCTTAATAACTTTATAGTAACATGCAGTTTAACCTTAATAACTACGTGTAACAAAAAACCCGCTAATTTGGCTTTACTAAAATAAACTATATGACACACAAACCATCCATATACCTATCCAATCCTTTTTTAAATGTTGCACTCGAGTCATTCTCAACAACTTCCTGTGCAAACAACTCCAAAATTTAACAACCCTGTTGCAAAATGAATGCTTTCTTACATCAACACATACAAGATGGAATACTTTACTTCTTTAATTTTCTTACTATGCCACCTGGTCTCTCGTCCGTGCTCTACTAAGAAGAATTTATTGGTCTCTGTATTATAAATAGATGTAAATATTTTGTAGACTTGAATCATATCCCCTCTGAGAAATTGCCTTTCTACAGAAAACATTTTTAACTCCTTCAGCCTCTCCTCATAGCTCTTACCCTCAAACCAGAAATCACTTTTGTTTGTCTCTAACATTGCGCTCTCTCATAGCATATCTAAGTCTTTTAAATAAAGGATTGCAACTTGTTGCACAATACTCTAATACTGGCCTAACATAGCTATTATACATTTTACTTATAACCTTTGCTCTTGTAAACATCATTACGATTTATTATACCCAGCAATCTTATTAACTTTATTTCTTGCTCCCAAACACTTGATTAGCTACTTTCAAATTACTGCTTATAATCACACCTAAATCTTTTCTTGGTCCACAGACTCAAAGCCAATTCCCATTCACATCGTAATTAAAACTTTTATTTGGAGGAACCTAGATGAAGAAACTTAATTCATTAATTCATTTGCCACTTATCTGCCACCCAAGAAGTTTATTCAAGATCATTTTGAATATTTATACATCCTTCACTATTTCCTACTGAGGTAACCCACTTTGGTATCATCTGCAAACTTAGGAAAACCTTACATTTAAGTTCTTGGTCTAAATCATTTTATATAGGTAATATGAGGAAACAAATAGTTACCCCAGCACTGAACCCTGTGGACACCACTCTTCACTATTTCCATGATGACTTATTGCCATTTAGTTTTACACACTGTTTTCTATTCCACAACCACTCTTAAATCCAACCATGTACCACTCAACCTATAACACAATGCAATAACTTCTTCAAATTCAGGCTTGATTCGAGGTCACATTTTACCCCCTCACCAAAACCCGGATTCATCTTATTATGAACCTTTCTTCTCGCCTTTGCCAAAACTCAAAACATTTCTCTCTCCAGGCATTCCTTTATGACTCAATCCACTTTTTCTTCGGTCTCCAGCCGGTCGATTCCCAGCCACTCACCACCATACATCGCTTAATCAACTGACTATCATCCATCCTTTCCACATGACCATCCATCTCAATGTAATTTCTTTATTCTCTCATTTACACAATTTGTCTTCACACACAAAATTCTCTTATATGTTCATATTCATTTTATCAATTTCTCACGCCTAACACGTTCCAAGATTGTCCATCTGAACACATTGTACTTTAGATCTATACCTCTTATTCCAGACCATAGTCTCACTAATATACATTAACACAGGTAACAACATACCCTCATTGAAAACCCTAACTCACTCATAACCTAGTCCTTTTTCATCCACCAACAATTTAACTGCACCAACCACCTTCCTGCCATTCACAACTTTCATACTACACTCTGCAACATCCGTTCCCTTTTCAAAAATACTATACTATTTGTGTAAATTCAGACACTTGTTCCAGCTCTCACCATCTAACATAACTTCACACGAGAAACTGTCCTCAACAACCATTAACCTGTACTCTATATCTACGTTTACTTCAAAAACCATCTTGTACACCAATGCAAATCTCTATTACAAAATCTTTCTTAAACTCTTCAGATTTGCCACACAAAACCAAATCATTCGCATATAATAGGTAGGGCACCCTCCACTCTCTTCCATTCTCCATTATTCTAACACCATCCCCTGCCACCCCTACCTCTAATTCTTCATAACCCCATCCATAACAAATTGAATAAACAATGAGTCATAAACACATCCCTGCCTCACTCGGCTTTTATGAATATTAAACCAATCACTTTTTATACCATTTATTCTTATACACGCTTCACTATCGTTTCATTACATACTTTGATTTCCATTCAGGAGCCTACCAACAGCATCATATTTCAGTAGCACCTGCCACAGAGCTTTCATATTAATGCTATCATACACCTGTTGCAAATCCATAAAACCTAAATACAATTTATTCTTCTTCTGTCTCATTTTCTCCATTATTTGTTTCTATGTAAAGATTTGATCCACACATCCTCTACCACTTCTAAACGCACCTTGTTCTTCAGCAATCAGTTCTTCAGTCACTCGACGCACTCTTTCGACCAAAATATACCAGTTTATATCTTCTCTACAACACTCAATAAGCCTAATTCCCCCTATAATTCCTACAGTTATTCCCTTATTCCCCTTACCCTTATATTACTGCTGTTCCTCCAATCCCTTCGGAACTATACCCCTCCCCCCCCATAAACGCTTTGGTGCACAACTTCAAATCTAATCAATCACCATCTCGCCTCCATTCTTCAACATTTCACCAGTAATTTTCATCCATATACTGCAGATTTTACCTTCTTCCAAACTTTCTCACTCTACCATTACCTCTTCCTTTCTAATGACCTCATCCCGAAAATACTTATTCCTCCTTGTACTATTAAGCCAACACACACATTTTCACTATCATTCTTCTTTCATTAGTCCAATGTTATTTGCAGATTTTTTCGAAGGCTCCCTCCACCACCCCTCACCATTCATTTTCATCAGCAACGAAAGCACCCCATCCCTATTTATTATCCTTAAGCAGATTTCCCCTTATCTCATTTCGTAACCCTTAATAAATAAAATTATATATATATATATATATATATATAATATATATTATATATATATATATTATATATATATAATATATATATATATATATATATATATAATATATATATATATACTGTATATATATTAGTAATATATATATATATATATATATATATTAATATATATATATATATATATATATAATATATATATATATATATTATAATATATATATATATATAATATATATATATATATATAATATATATATGGGAAAGGAGTTTGCGAAAAGGTTTAAAGAATGAGAATAAAGGGGAACTTGCTTTAGAATTAATGAATAGGGATAGTGCTTTTGTAACTGATGAAGTAGGTGTGAGAGGAGTGTGGAGAACATTTCGAGAATCTGCACAAATATTAACAGTAATGAAGAGGTGATAGTGAATGTGTGTGGGTTTTTGATTGGTGCAGAAGGAATAGGGTATTTTGGGGATTGAAGGTTATTAGTTAAGGAGGGAGGTAATGGGTAGAGTTGGAAAAAGTTGCAGGAATGGAAATCTTGCAGGTATAGATTGAAATTTACTGGTGAAATATCAAGAATTGGAGGCGAGATGGTGATTGATGATTGGAAGTTGTGTAATAAAGCGTTATGGGGAGGTATAGTTCCAAGGGATTGGAGGAGAGCGGTTAATAGTTACCCTTATATAAGGGTAAGGGAGAAAAGGGGAAATGTAGAAATTATAGGGGAAATAGTTTAATTGAGTAATTGTAGGAAGGTATATGCTGGTATTTTTTCGTCGAAAGAGTGCGTCGAGTGACTGCGGGACTGATGGTGAAGAACAAGTTGCGTTTAGGAGTGGTAGAAGGATGTGTGGATCAAAATCTTTACATTTTGAAACAAATGATTGAGAAAATGAGGGAGAAGGAAAATAATAAATTGTATTAGGTTTTATGGATTTGCAACAGGCGTATGATAGAGTTAATAGGGAAGCGTTGTGGCAGGTGTTAGTGATATATGGTGTTGGTGGTAGGCTTCTGAATGGAATCAAAAGTATGATGACGATAGTGAAGCGTGTGTAAGAATTAATGGTGTCAATGGTGATTGGTTAGGATTAATAGCGGAGTAAGACAGGGTTGGTTATGTCTCCTTGGTTATTTAATTTGTATATGGATGGGGTTATGAAAGAATTCGAGGTGGGGATGGCAGGAAATGGTGTGTTTAGAATGGTGGAGAATGGAGATGAGTGGAGGGTGCCCTACCTATTATATGCGGATGATTTGGTTCTGTGTGGCGAATCTGAAGAGAGTTTGAGAGGATTGGTAGAGAGATTTGGCAGGGTGTGTAAAAGGAGGGGCTTGAAAGTAAACGTGGATAAGAGTAGGTCTATGGTTGTGAGTGAGGACATTCCTCAGTGTGAAGTTATGTTAGATGGTGAGCAGGTTCGAGCAAGTGTCTGAGTTTAAATATTTAGGGATGTGTTGGATGAGAAGGGAACAGATAATGCAGAGTGTAGTAGGAAGTTGTGAATGCAGGAAGGTGGCTGGTGCAATTAAATCGTTGGTGAATGTCAAGGGACTAAGTCTTTGAGTGCGCATAGAGTCTTACATGAGGGTATGGTGTTACCTGTGTTATTGTACGGTAGTGAGACTATGGTCTGGAATAGAAGTATAGATCTAAAGTTCAATTTGTTCAGATGGACAATCTTTAGGGCATGCTAGGTGTTGAGAAGAATTAATAAAAATGAGGAATGAACTTATTAGAGAGATGTGTGGTGTGAAAAAAAAGGGGTTAAATGAGAGAATAAATGAAAGTTAGTTGAGATTGTTTCGTCATGTGGAAAGGATGAATGAAAGGTCGGTTGGTTAAGCGGATTTGTATAGTGGAGAGTGATGTGGGAACCGACCGGTCTGGAGACCGAAGAGAAAGTGGATCGAGTTCAGAAAACGAATGTCTGAAGGAGAGAAATGTGAGTTTGGCAGAGGGAGAATAAAAGGTGCATGATAGGAGAGGATGGCGGGGTTTTGTATGGGGCATGTTGTGGCCCACCTGGGCCAGGGGATGAATCCTTACATTGACGATTTACCATAGTTAGGGTCCGTCGCGGTCCCATGATGCTCTAGGGTTGGATTTTCTGTCTATGACAGGCTCTCACTAATTTAATGGTACAGAGCGGAGCGGTAGGCCTGGGCTTTCTTTTCGACGTTGTCATGTTCCTCCTACTGCTTTTCTTTCCCGATGCTTCTAGCGCACCTTACCCCCAATCTTGGGGGCAAAGAGGAAGATGAAGGAAGAAAGAAAGATATATAATATAAATACAGTATATATATTATATATATATATATATATATATATATATATACTATATATATACTATAATATATTATATATATATATATATATATATATATATATATATATATATATATATATATATATATATATTATATATATATATATATATATAGTGTATATAATATATATTATATATATATATATATATATATATCTATATATAATATATATATATATTAATATATATATATATATTAAATATATATATATATATATATATATATATATATATATATATATATTAAAAGTATAAATGCCCTCTAAAATGCCCAAATTGGACAAATGCCCAGATAAATGCCCAGGGCATTTGCCCAATTCTTAAGTGTCCGGGCATTTACCCATCACTAATCGTATACATTTTAGGTTTTTCCTAAGCCAAATTGGTGGTTTTAGTTACAGTAATTTAACAAGCCCTAGGGTGCTTTGACATAAAGAATATAGAGACAGTAAGAAGCCACACGGGCATGTCGAGACTGTCCCAGTCAACCCACTAACCAAACATGCTCATGCAAATCCACAAAGCACCCTAGGAATTGTCAAATTACTGTAACTACAAATCCACCAATTTGGCTTAGTCAAAAACTAATGATATATAAATAAATATATATATATATATATATATTATATATAATATAGATATTTATATATTATATATATATATATATATATATTATATATATATATATATATATATATAAAATAATAATATATATATTATATAATGTACCGGAACCAGAATTTTTGGTTCCAGCCGGAACCGGAACAGCCGGAATCACAAAAAAAATTCCAGCCGGAACCGAACTTTTCGACTTCAAAGCTACACCTTTACAGAAGCTGCGTTCCAGAAGCCCGACTGCAGCCCGGCGGGCACACATGCATCGTTTCCAGAGCCCGTTTGCGCACTTCTACGTCACCTAAACGTCACAGTCAGGCCCCCGTTGTTAAATCCTCGATTTCCGAGAATTCAAATAAACGGGCGGTGTGCCCCGCCAGAAGAATACTTTGTCAACAAACAATCTTTTTACAAAACATGCGTCGGAAAATGGCTTGCCAAAATTTTTAAATATTTTAGTTTAACTTTTATATAAGATGCTAATATATCGTTATCTTTTTTAATAAAATAATACATATAAGTAAAGAGAATATATGCTTACAATTGCCAGCTTGCATCCGACGGGCGCGCTCGGCCGTTTCCAGGTACTAAAATTTCTTTCTCTGATTGGTTAATGTAATTTTTTTCAATTTGAAGCGTTTCCGAGTCTATTTTGCACACGGGCTGCACTCGCTCTTCTGGAAACGCAGCTATTTTCTGCTTAAAACTTGGTCGATTAACAAGTTTTTGGAGTTTCTCTAGAAGTATCTGTCATCTTGTCATATCCATACTGTGAGCTTTTAGTTCTGCAAGCCAAAATTTGGATAAGCGGATCAATAAATTTATTAAGTAAAAAAGGAAGAATATATACTATAGCTGCGTTTCCAGAAACCCGAGTGCAGCCTGTGCAAAATCGACTCGGAAACGTTTCGAATTGAAAAAAAATTACATTAACCAATTAGGGAACAGGAAATTTGAATAGGGATGGGCCGGATATCCGGCCTATCCGGCCAAGTTTTTGACTATCCGGTATCCGGCCGGATATCATTGTTATCCGGCCGGATAACCGGATAATTACTTCCCTAGTAGGTTCTTCCTCGTTTAGGGAAATATTCCAAATAATTTGAAAAATTATATATATATATATATATATATATATATATATATATATATATATATATATTATATATATATATATTTTGTGTTATAATATATTATTTTTTTATATATATATCATTATAATAATATATACTTGTTTAGAATTTCGATGTTGGGTACCAATGTTTTATTATTTTATTCATCATTTATGTTGACTGTACAATACAATTTATCTGAAATTTGGTGGTGACACGTTTCATAAAATATGGTAATATTATGGTAATATTAAAATATTATAATAATATATTATAAAAATATTAAAATATATGGTAAAAAATATGATATTTATAATGAAATTAAGCTACTAAGACACATGTTAATGCAATTTTTACCACCATAATTTTATTCTCACGTTTAAGTATTGTAATTACTAAATAGTAATTACCACTGCTTATTTTAACGTGTTTAAGCATTGTATTATTTACCAGTATATATACACACATTCTCAGAAATTTATAATAAAAAAAAACACGAATTTATTCTCAATGTTACCCGCCTTCAGTGATAAAATATAAAAATCAGAGCAAATGTCAGGGCACAAAACTTGATAAAATGCAATGTTGGAAATAAATATACGTCTGCTATTAAGAAAAAGTGGTGCTACGAATAAATGGTCAATATCGATTATAACTTTATAGGACAATCGAGAACTAAATATTATCGAAATATTGAGAATCGGTCGATTAATAGTAACACTCAATATCATTTATAATATTGATAAATTTTACATCAAAAAAAAAAAAAACCTATTTAAAAAATGATAAAAAAAAAAAAAAAAAAAAAAAAAAAAAAAAAAAAAAAAAAAAAAAAAATTCGGTGTTGCTATCAAACGTACAAAGATGGCCAACGTGTAAAAAATTTGTGGACTATAAATTTTGGCATTCCACTGAAACTACAATTTTTTTGGTAGTCCTCTAACTGCGGAATGATATAGGCATTCCGCTAACTGCAATTCCACATTTTTCAAATTATCGCAATTGCAATTCCTCAATTTATTTTGGTATTCCGCAATTGCGGAATTGCGGACTTAAATTGCGGAACGCCCACCTCTGATATATATATATATATATATAATACTATATATATATATATATATATTATATATATATATATATATATATATACTATATATATATAATATATATATATATATATATATATATATATATATATATATATATATATATATATATATATATTATATATATATATATATATATATATATATATATACCAGTATATATAAATATATAGATATATATATATATATATATATATATATATATATATAATCTCTCT
>JABUQX010074340.1:20000-40151 GCA_015478945.1 Trachelipus rathkii | reverse complement strand
AATTAACATTTATTACATCGGTTCCAGTATCACTAATGGAACTGGATAGAGTCGGTAAAACCGACAATGGGAAACCCTATCAACAGGTATCTACTTAAGAACAATGATCAAATGGAATGATAGGCAAACTGAGGTAAAGTATAAAGGCAAAAGGAGGAGATAGAGAGCGGAGAAGGGAACCTGAAAATTAATAAACCAACCAAACTTTTAAGTAGGTTAACTGAAAAGCTAAGTCAGATATAAAGGCAGTTGCATGCATATATCCACTAATCAAAAGAATATTATATATATTATAAATAATAAAGAAATATTATATATATGTATATATAATAAAATAAATATAAATAATAATATAATAATTATAATAACAATATAACTATATATATAAAATATATATAGATAATAATAATAATAATAATATTAAATAATATAATAAATGATCATAACTAATATATATTCATCAAAATTATATAAAAATAATAAAATAAAATATATATAATAATAATAAGTCTATATATAATAATAACTGATATAATAAATTAGGGGGTAGTCAACAAAAAAGATTACAATTTAGATCAGAAATTTTTCCGGGAGGGACCAACCCACCAAAAGTTAGACGGGAAATTGGTTAAAAATGAAAGATTTACTTCTTTTCTTGCAATTGAATAACGTTAACCTGTGCTTCATTGAGGTCGAAGTTTTGAAAAGACTGCGAGACATTTTTGCAAAAAAAAAAATCTGCAGTTTTTTCACTATCATAAAATGCAAATTCAAGTAGCAATTGATATCTCTTAAATGAATATTAATGTGATTGTTTATATCTTATGAATTTAATTTAGAACAACACTACTAGTTTTATGTATATAAAACTTATGGATTTGAAAGATATCCAGCGATTTTTCATAAACTAGAGGACAAATGATCGAAATTCCTCAAAAAGTTATTTTACGGCAAAATGCAAAAAAAAAACAATCGTTGCTGCAAATTATATTCATTTTTAATTTTCATTTCTTACATTAAAGGTAAATGAGCATGTGTTCTGAAAAGTAAATTATAAAATATCAAATTAAAAAATGAGAAGGAATTAGGAGAAAAAGAAGAGCAAAGAAGGTATAAATGAGAACAATACTAATTTTATCAAAATGCAATATATTAAATATGTTAAAAAATTTTAAATTTTATAAAAAAGAAGCATAATAAAGGAAGACATACATAAATATTGATATAATTATAAAGAAACTAGAGGTGGAAATGGTGGTATTGGAAGAGTTAAGGTAAAAAATATATTCCTATATTTTTTTTAGCAAATTTCTAACAAAACTGCCGTTTTCTTACGCACTATTCAATAATCAACATTGTAAGAAAATGTGAATTATTTTATCATCACAATAAACAATCAAACATCAATCACAGTTAAGTCAAACAACGTAACAAAGTACAGATCAAAAAAACATACCAAAGATATAGTAATAAAATTAAAATAACACCAACAACAGAATAAAAACAAATCAAGAGCTAAAATAAACCAAAAAACAAAGAGAAACTCAACTCCACCCCAAACAAACATCAACCAACCAAACAAATACAACTGAAAATTCATAACCGTGAACAAAAACACAACGCCTTAAATAATAAAACAAAAAATAAATATTTAATTTTCAGCTTTAAAACCTTTGCTCCATATTTCACAAGCTTTCAAAAACTTTGCTATTATTACTGATACGGGCAATAAATGATACAGCTTGTGGGAAGCAATTTCAAAGCTTTTTAAAAAAAATTAAGAATATAGATGGGTAGAAATAAACTCATTTATTAAATAATATATTGCATAACTCAATTTTGTTTTAGAGAGAATAGATGTTGCCTATATTACAATCCCATTCATCATCGAACAATCACACAAAATATTATCCTCATAACGGGAACGTTAAATTCAGAGCCAACTGCAATTTTATGAACATTTTTATTTCAAATATATCATACAGAAAAATTGAAAAAATGTCAAACTTTATGCTCAGGTAGTTAAAGATAAACCATAAATGGTTATATACATTTATAGACAGTGGACAAATTGTCCTGCACACCTCTCTTATCATTTCTGTAGTAAACGTTTTAATATTATACAGGGTCTTGGTTGCCGGCCATACCGTCGAGTGATTACAACAGGGAAGTTGAACCAAGCTTTTAGAAATGTGTATGCTGATTAATATAAAAGGATTAATTCAAATATTTTCTTTTAATAGTATAATCTGTTTTAATGAACATTAAAGGTATTTTAAAAAGTGTCTGAAATAGGTATCTATAAATTCTCACCAAAACCTAGAACTTCCTGTATTTAGCAGTACTTGCAGGTTCTCTAAAGTTTCAAATATCACTTATGGCGCGTATAAAAAAATAACGCAGAGTAAATTTGACAATTATATAATAACTTACTGCCAGTGATTTATTGATGAGACATGATGAGCCAATTAAAAAAATCATGTCTTTTCATTTACCGAGAGAACTAATGAGCCTCGATAAAATAATTTTTCGTTCTCCTCTTTGTAAATGGAATGCATTACCAACCAATCAATATTTCCTATAAATATAGCATTTGTTTATTTCTAGTTATGTATTGATTATATAGCATCTTCCCTTATAATTTGCGTATTACAAAAATTTTCTTCGAGTCAGATTTCAAATTATTTGTCACATAATTAAAATAAAACTTATTTTAAAGAAATGTTGATTTGTTGAAATATTTTGCTCTTTAATTTTCAAAACTTCACTAAGCATACGTTTAAGTGGCATGAGATCAAATCGAAAGACTAAGATCATATTAATATTGGCACAAATTAAATAAATCTTGTCTTTTTTGCCTTATCAACATCATGCACGTTGATAAGCTTTAAGAAGACAAGAAGGTGAGAGTTCCAAAACTTCAAAACACCAACACCTTTACAATAAATAAAAAAGAAATTAGGTTATTTCCGGTACGAATAAATTCTATATATAGAAGGGAAAATCTATATTTTTATTTTCTTAATTACTAACGTGATGTTGACACAAGCAGCCTTCAATGAAGCACTGGGTTGAATGGTTGTTTCAGTTTAGACCTGAAACTAGATGCCAATCTCATTTCTAATTAATGGGAACTTTTAGGAGAGATCCTCGCAAAATTAAACGAAAAATAAAAATTCCCCTAAAGTTTAGTGACCAAACACAAATATATATATATATAAGAAAAAATAAATATAATTTAATTTATATAATATGAAGAAATAATAATAAATTTGAATAATATATATTTTATAATATATTTATAATATATTATAATCTGAAAAAAGTTTTTAAGTTAAGTTGCAATCTCACGCTTTCAAAGTAATCAACAAATAATATAAATTAACTTATCTCATGCTTGCCTCAATTAATAATGTTAATGGAAAATTCCTAAAATGAAGAGAAAAAACGAAAGAATTCACGTAACCAATCAATATATGAACTGAAAGTAAAGGTAAACAAGATAGAGGAACAAATGTGAGGAGGGGCGGAGCTTTAATGAGCTGTGTCTCTTGTATGTATATGTAAGGTTTAATCTTTTTGGCCTCATATAATATAATAATAATGTATTTGACTACCCATTCTAAATTTTAATGCTTATGTGACCTATATCAATTTTTATTATTACAAAACTGCTCCCAAGTTATTCTTTAGTTTATTTAGTTAAATATATATAAATAATATATAATATATAATAATATATACATAATATATAATATATTATAAAAATAAAATACATAATATAATATAATATATGTGTGTGTGTGAAGTGTGCTATGATGTGTGTGTGTGTGTGTAATAGAAGTGTGTATGTGTGTGTGATGTGTGTGTGCGTGTAGGTGTGGCATAGTAAATGTGTGTATGTGTGTAGTGTGTGTGTGAGTGTGAATTGATGTGTAGTGTAGATGTGTTAGTGATGAGGATGTGAATTGTGGTGTGTAGAGTGTGTGGTATATGTGTAGAGTAGGTAGTAGTGCGGATGTGTATGTAGTGTAAGTGGTGTAACAGTACAGAATTACAAAAGTACTCCCGTGACGTATATAGATAAAAAGAAGACATTTCTTTATATTATTTTTTAACTAAAAAACGTAAAGAAAATAAAGTACTATTAAATTGCGAACTCTCCAATTAACTTAAAATGCTGAAATTTTTTCTGTCCAAAATGCCATTGAAATTTTAAATATCGGGTATTTCAAACCAAAGCATAGAACTTTATCTTGGGATCTTTGTCAACTTAGACACGGTAGATAAGAATAGAAATAGAAAGTATAGTATACCAATAAACAAATACAAAAATTTAATATAAGCAGCAGGTATATCACACATTACTTAACGTAAATTTATTAATAAAAATCTGTTCCTTATAAAATAAAGAAAAAATAAGTCAAACACAACATAATTATTATATTAATAATATTTATATTATATTAATTATATTTATAATATTATATAATTATATAAATATTATTTATATTAAAATATAATCATTATATATATTATATAATAATTATCAAATTGTCTACTTATATAATATTATTATTATATATTATATTAAAATAATAAATATATATATAAATATTTATAATAATTTTATATATATATAATATTATAATATTATATTAAAATATTATATAATATTAAATGATTATAATATAAATAATATTATAAAAATAAAATATAAAATATATAATATATACGACAAAGGCAAATTATACAATACTTGCATATACGAAAGATTAATTAGATATTAATATTAGCTACACATAAAGTAGCCGAAAGCGACCATTTATTAATATAGATAAAAAGATGGCAAATAACATCGGCCCAAGGCGCGTTACATCACAATTCAAGAAACGGATCGTCATAATTTATAAGCTTGGATAGCCGACAGATGGCGCTTGTTTGCTGCTTCGAAAAACAAAAAAGTCTCTAATGCCTTAATTTTCTCATTAAAAATAACTGAATAAAGAAAAAAAAAGGAACAAGAAAAGAATACTGCAATATATATATAAAAAAAAATGTAGAATATGATTGTATTTGGTTGGTAACGTAATTTTCCCGACTAATTGACCACCTCAATATATATAATATATATAACTAATATATAATAATATATATAATATATATATATAATATAAAATAAAATATAAAATATAAAATATATATAACGAATAATAATATATATTATATATATTAAAATAAATAAAAATATATAATATAATACAAATTTAACTGATTGCTTAAAAGTAGATCACAGAACACCTCTATCGTTAATCCCAATAAATTGGAGGGGTTCACTATCTACAATTAAAATCATTGAAAGATATATTTAACATTTAAAACGTAAGTAAATTAAAAATACCCATGTACTTTATGTTTTAATATTAGCCTATATATATATATAAATCCAAGTCAATAATAAGAACACTGAGGTGAAATTTGAACAACAACTCATGTAACGAAATTTAGTACAACAACAGCAATAGATGTGTTTTCACAGCTTATTTAAATTCTCTATTAGTTTTTCTCTTATTTAAACTGGTAACTATCCTATAACAATTATTCAACTAAAATCTTACCCAAACCATAACTTTTAGCATCATATCATAAGTTGTTTTAATGTAAGTAAAATAATCTAACAAACTGACAAATTTAGCATTACTATTAACCTATATCTAACATTTCTAAACCTAACGAAATAACAGTTACCACAAATCATAATAAATACCATATTTTTTATTTATATCAAAAGCTACATAACTTTCCTGCACTATTTTAAGAACAAAACCTAACTACCCTAAACACCATAATATAAAAAACTTAAGTATATAAAAATAAAAGCCATCATTGACAAGAAGCTATTGTTAAATAGTACTTTACTAACATAACAATACTGATATTAGCCATACACCTATGACACATTCTAACACAGTGTGTTCAATTATACGGAATCTATGATAAGTGGCCAATAGTTTATCAAAGTATTCCTTACAAATCAATACCGTTAACATAAAATACACTCACGTTACTAAAGGCAATATTAAACAAATTATCATTACTAATAGATAAATATTAATTATGTTTTACCATTAAATCTTCTCACACTATCTTTCTCAGAAAATCAAGCTCGAAGAAACGGCAACAATGGAGGTATTACAAACTTTTATTCAATTTCTTCAGGAGTTTCTCCCCCTCTTGGTGTTCTTACCTCTACTGTATTTAGTTTCGTGAATAGGGGCACAACTTCAGAATACTTAACGCATGTAAAAGGAACCTCAATTGACGGTCGTTATGCTCAGGTAACGTCTATATCATCGAGAACCTTTTTCGCTCTCCCAACTCGTATAAAAGGACACCAAGTAGATGGATTAGTTTCTTCGCTAATCAGAACAACAGTCACTGATGGCTATTCTCAAACTGTTGTTTCCAGAATTTATCATACTACGATAGATGGAACTTACGCTCAGTTAGTAGAAACCGAAACAAAAGGTGTATCACCTAGTTCGGTCAACTATATAACTATATTGCAAGGAGAGGAGCTTCATGGAACTTTCCTTTCCCATCCTGATCAATCAGTAGCAACTCTCCAGTTTAGTCATTTAGAAGGGTCACTTAATCCTACCCCTGTAGCAGAAGAAGTAGTTACAGTAACAGGAACTTATGGAAAATTTATAAGGAATGGATTAGGAAGTGACGCAACTTATTCTGTATTCACAGGATCCTATGTTAAAGACCATAAAACTTACATGTTCTTCTTTGGAAACTCTGCTTTACCATCTCAGATGAAACAGACTAATGATAACGGAAAAATTATTCTTGACATGGAAAAAGACATGAAAGTCTTAATGCCTTCACAGCTAAAAATGAAAAATATGGATTCCAAAGACGACTTTTTAGTTGGAGAAGGAATGATAGACGGACTTAAAATGGACGGATTATTTATTGCAGATTCTAAAGGTTTTGACGTTAAAGGAGCACGCATTAAAGACGGAGGAGGTGTTAAAATGTTAACTGTTACTATTGGTAAACCGAGTACTGTAATAATGGATGATCATAAAGAAAAAGTGACGAAAGAAACATTAAAAGATCAAGATATTGTAACTTCTATATTTCAGCTGGAAAATGAGAAAGAAAATGAAATAGATCCGACTCTGTTTCGTGGTCGAAAAGCGCATTTCAATGAAGATATTATAATAGAAGATATTAACCCAACCCACCCACTTCCTGTACATCTACCTACCTTTGTAATAGATGAGCCTAATCAAAATATCGGAGATATATTAGAAAGAGAAAAACTATTTATAAGATCATCTCCATCACCTTCTGTGAAAATTGAAGATGAAAACGTTGTTGACAATTTAAAAGCCAAATTCAAGGACATTAGCATAGACGATCTTGGCATTGGAGATTCCGAGTTGCCAACCGTAACTTATTATGGATTTGCAGAATTTACTACCACAATTGCAGATACTGTTGTTGTATTTTCTCCACATTCGGAAATGGAAAAAGTGCCACATCAAACACCAGCATCGACAAATCTGCACCCTAGATTGAAAACTTCAGATACTACTGTATTTGAGAATTTATTACAAACTTCAACGAAAACTGATACTTTTTCAACAGTTACTACTAAAGTTTTCAACACTGTGGATCTCTACCCAAGTGGACTAGTATCATCAATTGCAGGTACTGCTGTTAACGATGGCATGACCACTTTATTCACTACTTTAGTATATGGAACATATATAGAAGGACAGTATGCTCAAATTGTCAGAAGTACTTCTAGTATTTTCTTTGACGATCTTCAAGCAACTAGTACTTTATCACCAACACATATTATTGATACAGCTATAAGTAAAACTATGACCATAGATGAAGAAAAAGACCAGTTGTCTTCATTAAGCAAAACTAATACAGAAGAAAATATTTTTGATAGTTTTCTTAACGAAATTCAAGAAAATGCTATAGCAAGATCAGTTAGTGGAAGCACGGATCAGAATGTTAATATATTGGCAGATGTAAAAGAAAAAGGTCCTAACGAGGAGATACCATCAATTTTTGAAAATATTTCTACTTCAACATACACTCTATACACAACATTTGTTGAAGACGGTACTACTATAGTTACTACTAATGTAAAAACAACAGTTCTTTCTCCAAGTTTTGAGATTATCACAGAGGCAAAGCCATCAGCAATAACAACATTAGTTGAGGATGTCAAAAGTATATTAGAAAGTTCAAAAGTACAGACAGATGATAATCTTGTACCTTCAAGTGTACTGTTTTTCAATATTTTAGATCCTGAACTTCCTTTCGAAACGACTTTGAATGGGGACAATAATGAAATTGTTACTGAAAGTACTACAGATTTGCCATTTGAAGAAATAACAGAAACCCCAGGCTTTTCTTTGGAATCTTCATTAAATCCGGATGAAAATGTAGATGCCCTTTATTTTCCTCGCACGTACTACACAACTTACACTTATTTTACGACATATCATAAGATGAATACTTCCTCAATAATCAGCAGTTTAGAAACAATTACTAATGTTATTACTGACGAAAACGATTTGGAAAAGTATAAGAGTTTGCCTCAGTCTGTTCACTCTTATCCTGTTACTTACTGGACAACATATACTTACTGGACAACCTTGGTAAAAGATAATTCATCAATTACAACAAGCTCCAAAGAAACCGTATCCAGTGTAGTACATCTTACAGCTACAGATTTAGTTCCTCTAGTATCTACGGAAAATCCTGAAACGACACCTCTATTGCCTTTAAATGACACTATTACGAAAGATTCAACAACTTATTATACTACATACACATATTATACAACGGCAACTATTGGGGAAAGCACAATAGTTTCCACAAGACTTGAAACATTAAGTAATGTAGTTACAGAAGCAGCTAAAAAAGAATCTATAGAACCGTTTGGTTTATTATTCGATGTCCCAGTAACTTCAACAACTTCTTCCCTAGCAACTAATTTATTCAATCCATTTGACGATATTTTAACGGGAGACACTACTGAAAAAGAAAGCACTCAGTTCGACTCATTTGGAAATCTTTTTGACACCGATCATTCTGAGGTGGAAAACAATCCTACTTCTACATCCGTTACACCAACAGACTTGAAAACTGGTTTACTTTCAACTATAAGAAGAAGCAGTGTGAATGATGGAACCACTACTATATTGTCGACAAATATATATGGATCTTATGTTGATGGTTTGTACGTTCAAATTCAGTCCACAAAAACAGAGATATTAGACAACATGGTGAAGACTAGTATACCAACTGAAACTGGAGTTGTTACGGTGAATGCTGGAAGCATTATTGAAAATGGTATTACCACCCATTATACTACACAACATATAATACAGGTCACGAATGGTGAGGTTATTAAAGAACTTTTATCAACTTCTAGAGTAGAAGTGAAACCTGATAAATCTGATGTAACAGGCCCTACAAAGGCTGGAAGAGTAAAAGAAATAATTGGATCTGTTATTCATGGGACTAAAACAACTTATTATCATTCAACAGTATATGGAACTGTTATAGGAGGAATTTACGCCCAAAAAGTAGATAGTACTAGCAGAATTGTGACAGGTCCATCAATTTCATTTAATGTACTTACTGAATCTACAGCTTTACCAAGTCAATTAGTAAATACAATTACTCCAATAATAGAATCCTCTGTTAAGCAACCTATAAATCCAACCCCTGTCATTGTGCCAACACAAATATTAGATTTAGAAAGTGAAAAAAATGAGGAAAGAGATCAAGAATCTCATATCTCTCCTAAACCTAAGAATAGACTATCGTTTCCGATACGAACAACAAGGAGAAGAACAGATGTAGTTCCGTTTATAAAAAGGACATCAACATTTCAAAAGCAAGAAGCATTTAGCAAAGTATTAGCAGTTCCGAATCTTACTACAGAAACTACAACACCGGAACCAGAGACAACAACAACAAAAGTAGAAGAAAAAACCCCGAGACCTTTTCGCTTTGGCGTAGCTAATTCCCCGCGTCAATTTAGATTTGCTGGAAAAGATTCGAAGAAAAAAGTTGATCCCGTTCCTAGTCTACGTAGGGATAAAAATGTTCCTAGTAAGCCTGCCAAAAAGCCAATAACACAACCTGAAAAGATTGTTGAGAAATCTGTTCCTGAAGAGGAGAGTGAAACATTTAGGCAGTTTAGATTTAGAGAAAAAATACCTTCTACTACTGGAACAAGATCTACATTACCTATTGCAAGAAAAGCTAGACCCAGTGCAGCGGAGACAAGTCAAAGTCAATCTAATCGATTTCGATTTGGATTGCTTCCAGAAACTACTACCAAACAGAAACTTCCAGAAACAGCAACAACAAAAGCAGCAGCAACAGCAGCAGCAGCAGCTGTGGAAGAAGAAACAGAAAAACCAAAGCGTCGTACACCATTTGCATTTCTTGGTAGACCAATATCAGAAAAGAGAAAGACAAACAATATTAAAAAGCCAGAAAAAGAACAACCTCAAAAAATACAGAGGCCATCTTTGGCAAAAGAAAGGCCTTCCAAAAGACCTTCTAGACCTCACCCTCGTCCTGGAGGTCTTTCATCAAGAAGACGTCCATTAACTCCTGGCTTAAGCAAAGCAGAAACTGAAATTAGTCCAGTGTATGTAAATCCAGATGGATCTCCAATAGAGTTAGGTTTTGAAGACATTGAAATTATTTCTTTTACGCCGGAAGACGCCATAGATGAAACAGTTTTGCATAGGAAAAGAAGGCAAGTAAATTTTGGATCACGCATGTCCTCTAGGGGATCCAGAAGATTTCCTGGAAAACAAGAGAGCGTAGATACAGAAACTATAGCTCCTTCCCCATCTATACCCAAGAAAACCGTAGAACCTTTCACACTCTCTAATCCTCGCTCATTACGTATGAGAAGTAGAGTTAGAGAAAATAGTAATAACGATGAAATTAATAAAAATAATAATGAGAATAATAAAAATAATAATGTTCAGAAGCCGAAAGTTTCTAGGACGACAATACCAAGAATTAGCAAAAGCCGTAATACACTACCCTTTCGTCCAAGACGTCTTCCAAGCCAGAGTCCAAGTCCTACAGTTGCTCCAAAACAAAGTTTTAGGCGTCCATCCTCGGACAGTAGACTAAAAGTCTCAAATAGATTTACTCCTAGAAATAAAAATAAAGAACAAGAGCCAGAAGAAAAACCGTTTTCCAGAAGGCCGTCTAAATTTACATCACAAAGAAGCAGAACCCCTCCTCGTCCTCCAACATCTAATAAAAATCCAAGCAAATCTTTCCTTTCAAGGCCAAAACCAGTTACCACACACAAACCAAAGCCAGATCTAATACCTAATGAGGATGGTAAATTTGAAATTATGAGTGCATTGACTGTAACAAGAGAAGTTCCAGTAACTACCACAATTCCTTTAATTGAAGATGGTCAAACTATTGAAAAGAAAGTGATCACAGCATCGTTTACTACAGAAACTATTCAACCCGACCAAATAACTCAAACAGAGATAAATGGTGAAGTTAAGCTTTTACTGAGTACAGAAGTAAGTGAACAGAAAGTAACACAAATTTTTATTCAGCCAATTCCAACAACATTAGTAACCTATACAACAGAATTTATTGATGGATTGCGTACTTCTTCTGCAGTTACATTGCCACAAACGTTTTACAGTGTCTTAACAGTCACTGCATCTGCAAATGAAAATGGAGTTCAGGATCTCTTAAAACTTTTGTTCTTACAGCAACAACAGCAAAACCCATTGCTTGCCGCGCTAGGACTAAATAATAATAAACCAAGCGTTCACTTAGAAACAAAAACTTTTGTTACAACTGTAACAAGTTTTACCTCAACAGAAATTCCTATAATATTTAGAGGTAAGCCTATACGCACTACCGTCGTTGAGACCAATACAGTAGTCGTTACAACCACAGAAGTAATAACAAAAACTTTAACTGCAGGTGAAAGTATGTCAAATCCTTTGGTAAACCCAAATCCATTCGGTGGTCTTTTACCTTTACTTTTACAGAACCAATTAAATCGAAAAGCAAGGGAAGCAAACCCTACGCTTTTAGTTCTGAATAACGATGAAAAGGCAAATAGCAATGCTGCAATCGAAAACTTGCCACCAATAGAATCAAAAGACGAAATAGATATTTTACCTGCATTTAATGAAGTAGAAGTTATATCAACCAATTATCCAACTCCTCCTTTATTATTAAATGATGATAATATCCTACAAGAAAGACGCTCTTTTTTATCGAAAGGCCCCGCTGAGCTTACCCCTCTCAAGCGGACGGTTCGAAGTGCTCAAAGGGGTAATATTTTAAGACAGAGACAGCGAAACCGAAATTTTGGAGGTAGAAGAATAAATGACTTCAACGAAGAAGACAATGTGATTCCGGATCAAATTCCAATTGATACAGAGTTAGGAACTTCACACCTCTCAAAGAATGCAAATGTTGAAAATAATAAAGTTCTTGAAGGTCCGGCAACATATTATACAACCTTTACATATTATACTACGTATTTAGATGATCAAGATAGGGAAATAATAAAAAGTTCTGAAGATACTATTACACAAATTGCTACTTTTGGAAATATACTACTTGATGATTTTACTAAAGTTGATCCAACAAATGTTTTAAATATGCTTCAAACTTCCATTGCAATACAGGAAAATTTTACACTGGAAGATGCAATAATTCCAGGAAAACCCAGACCAGTGCCAGATCCTGTATTTAAAGAACCAATGCCACCACATGGTCCTGTGATTGGTCATCCTCTGGTTAAACCCTTACCGCATTCTAGGATTATTTCCCCTAATAAAAGAAATTTCAGTCCCAGAATAAGAAACCCATCAAATTCAGGAAGAAGAAATAATCTCTCTGAAAATTCTGAAAATCTGCTTCCTGATTCTCACACATCTGGGAGTAGTGTTGATGAAATACCATTACAGTCTCATACTAATGAAGACAATCAAAGGTCTTCAAATCGTCGTAGATTCAGAGTTTTTACTAAAAAAAGACCAATTGAGCCGAATACGAAAACCTTGCAAGATGAAGGGATAACCGAACTTCGCAATGCAAAAGAAAGTATAATAAATCCTCGCAATTCTCAAATTCAAGTTTCGTCCTTAGAACCTCTTGTTAGTGACTTAACAGAAACTGTTAGTACACTTTATACACTATATTATTATACGTATAATATTGTTAGCAGCGAAATTCCAGTTTCTTCCTCTACCAGAGTTGAAACAGTTTCGAACTCAATACGTCCTACTGTTATAACTATTCCTAAACTACATCAAACTCTATCTTCTCCGTTAGATCTATACACAATAGAAAAAGGAAAAGGTACTTCTAAACTTGATGATCTTATTCAAAATGATCTTACTACAAAAATATATCTCTCTTCAGCTACTTTAGTCAATTTCCATCCCACTACTAATGCAGACCAAATTTTCGAAGAAAGATTAGATAATAACAAAGCTTTAGGCATTTTAGATACAAATGAAGAAAGGGTACTTCTTTCAATAAATCTTCAGTCATCTTTGAAAGAGGAGAAGGTTCTTTTAACTACCACTACGCCAACCATTTCAAGATTTAATACTAGGAGAATTCATAGAGGTCGAGCAAGAGATTCAAACCATCAGATTAGCACAGAAAAAACAGCAGAGCCAGTCAGTTCTGTTATATCAAGTAATGCAAACAGAGTACGAAACAGAGGAAGAATAAGAGCCTCTATTGCGCCTGTTCCAAGGAGGACTGTTCAAACCTTACCAACTTCTGTAACTAGAAGAAATCGCTTTAAATTCAGAAATAGAGATCAGTTAGGCAAACCTACAACAGAAAAATCTATTCCGGTTGTTCAGGAAAAGGAAACTATTTTGGAAGTTCCAATTTTGGAAAAGGATGAAGCCGAAATAGCACCAGAAACATCTAAAGCTCCATTACCTTTAGATTTGTTCAGTAACATTATTGGAGGAATAACAGAACCTCCACAAACCACTCCATTTCAAAGTACAGATGAAGATGATTATCCTATTGATGTCACTGAAAATATATCACTAATACCTGACGTGGCAGGCTCACCATTTGATCTGTTTAGTAATATAATTGAGGAGACAACCGAACTAGCAGAAAGTACTACTACTACCACTACCACTACTACCACCACCACTGATACTACTACTACTACTACTACTGCTACTACTACTACTGATACTCCTCAAACCACAACAAAAAGCCAAAGACCTCATGTTCGTCGAGATGATATTCCAATTTTAAGACGTCCATCAAACGAACCAAGAAATCTAACATTACACCGTCTAAGGTTCACAACTTCCACACCAAATCCAGGTGATAAGCTTAGTACAATAAGTAAAATTATTTAACACTTAGAAAATACTTTTAAAATAATTATAAAATATTTCTTTTTTAATATATACTCACTATACTTTCTTCTGATTGATCATATATAACTCTTACTTAAGCTTTTAAAACCACAAATCATAATCATATTTTATTGCATGATAATAAACTTTAATATTAAAAGTGTTCTTAATAATTTTGCATGATTTTAACCTTTAACACAGCTTAATTTCTTTTTTATTATAAAATAAACACTAACAGCTTATTTGGTGAAAGTTAACATCTAATAACAAGAATTTTTTCTTTAAATATTTTAAGAATAATTTTAATATATATATATATATATAGTAAAAATATATTATAAATATATAACATATATATATATATATATATATATATATATATATATATATATATATATATATATATATATATATATATATATATATATATAATATATATATATATATTTTTTTATATATATATATATATGGAGAGATATATATATATATATATATATATATATATATATATATATATATATATATATATATATATATATATATATATATATATATATATATATGTCAAATATAAGGCCACACAGGACAACTTTGCATCCGAGGTTAAATAGATGCGTACATACATACATACATGCAAACATACATACATACATACATTAAAACTTAAAAACGATATTAATTACTAAAAACTAAGTTTCAGTTTTTTAAAACTGTTTGATTGTGCATTCTGTAAAAAAGTTTATAATTGTTAATTACCACTTGTGACCTTTAACCCCTAATGTTTTAGTAATTTATCGTTTTGTAATTTCGATCTTTAGATACCTGATGATGAACATAGTATGTTCGAAACGTCGTGCAGTAATAAAGAATTGGTAATCAGATGTCCTTGGTACCTGTTTTGTATATTATTTTTGCCTTCAAATGTTTCTCTAGGAACAAGTCGATTCAACTGTATATATATATATAGCATATAGCATATATACATACAGAAATAGATAGGGAGAGTAAATATATATATATATATATATATATATATAATATATATATAAAAACATATATATATATATATATATATATATATATATATATATATATATATATATATATATATATATATATATATATATATATATATATATATATATATATATATATATCGTGAATTTATTAATATTTATTTTTCTCAATCTGTTTATTTATTGTTTATTTATATCTGATTTTGTTTGTTTAAGGTTTGTGCTTGGGGTTTTAAGGTTTGTTTGGGTGTGTTGTAGTTTGAATGACTGGACGGGAAGACGTAGGGGTGGGAGCGGGTGGGGGTTCTCTATTGACTTTGCCAACGTACTGTGGCCTGCGTGCTAATCATGAATCTGTGGAATACCACCTCTGTAACTCTCAACCTAATATTTTATTATTGTCTGAGACCCAGCTAGCTAGAGATTCTTTCTCACAGAACTAAATATTAGCTCATGGAGCCCACTACTTCTAAAATGGACCTAAAATTCTCATTTCGGTCAATTTTCAAGAGGGAAAAAGAATTGGAGGTTTTCTGACCTTCTAAAACGTCTTTCAAGCAAGCCCAGTGGCGTAGTCATTGTTTCAGAATTTTTCATATTTTCAAAACCTATGTTTTTACATTTTTAGCTTCAACTCTGGGCTAAGTTTTTTAGAAAGGACTTCAAACTTGAATATAGATGGTTCGTTAATTGACAAAAATGTGCACGAAGTAAGATTTGGAATATGAGTGCCTTCAATGTTTAACTCAAACCCACATTTTTGTTTTTTAAAATGAAATTGCACAATTTTCCTGCTCGTGCAAAGTAAATGAAATTTTCAGAGCAAATGTAGCGAGACAGGCACATTTACTTAGATACTTTTGTATATAATAGTTTTAGATTTGCTCTTGGAACAAATTCTCATGAATTTTAGATAATTTTTAAAATTTTTCTTTTTTCAGCATACAAAAATTATCTAAGCAGTGCATGAAATCTTGCTCGATTATATAAGCCCTGAAAATATGATGTTGATCGGACAAGTAGGAAAAAAATATATTAATATTTCACTTTTCCAAAAAAGCATTTTTTTGGAAAAGTTAAATATTGATTTATTTTTTTTTCTACTTTTCTGATCAAGATCAAATTTCAGGGCTTGTATAGTCGGGCGAGATACATCTTTTTTACTTAGATAATTTTTTTGTATACTCAAAAGAAAATTTTTAAAAATTTCCAATATATTTTTTTTTTAATTTGTTCCAAGAACAAGTCCAAAACTGCTGAATATACAAAAATCATCTAATTAAAAAATGTGCAATTCCCTCGACTACATATGCTCTGAAAATTTCATACAGATCTCATGAGCAAAGAAAAATTATCGCAATTTTTCATTTTAAAAACCAAAAAATGTTGGTTTTGAATTTTGACATTGGTGAGCACAAATTTCAAAAAAATCAAAAAACTATTTCGTGCATTTTGTTAATAATGGACCCATCTATGCATATTTCAAGTTTAAAGTCATTTCGAAAAAAAATTGTAGGAGTTGGTTAAAGGTCAAACCATAATGGTTTTGAAAAAACTGACTACAGCCAGCAGAAAAAGACTCTCGAAAACGACGTTTTGGACGTCAGAAAAAGCTGTTTGCTCTTTCCCCATCAAAATTGTATGAAAATTAATATGTTTTCATGTCCATTTTTAGGGGGGGAATTGGGTCCAGTCGGAAGCAAATATTGGACCCTCTCATGAAATGGTCAATCTCTTCGGCTTAGTTTTTCACCTAATTCCACCCTCGACGATTCAGCATCCCACCGCCTACTCTTCTCCCTCTCAGGTATCCCATGCCCTACCTTTGATTACTATGAGATCTATGATCGTCAGAAGGCTAGTGGTAATGGATGACATTCTGCAAACGCTTCCTAATCCTTCCTATCTCCTTCGACGGCCCTAACGTCTCACCTGTTACCAACCTAAAACATTCTTGGTCTGAAGATAAACAATAAATTGTTTTGAAAATCCTCGTACCACAGTGGCAAACGATGCTTCAAAGAAACTAGGAGTTTTGTTTAGGATGCAGGATTTTTTTTCCTTTGCCCAGCTACTCCAGTTATATAGGGGCCTTATCTGCCCTTGTTTGGGGGCAATTCGGCTCAACTTAAGACACATGGTTGAGTCTACAACTAGAGACTTATAAAACTGTCCCTACTCTTTATAACTCCGTGGATCCTCTTCTCTGCGACGTGACGCGTTGGCGTACCAGCTCTTTCAGGTATTGGCTAACGGTAGGTGCTCGAGGGAGTTAACCTCTCGTATTCCACCACCCTCCCTCGTAGCACAAGAGGCGCCTTACACTGCAGCATGAGTTTTGTGTGAGGATTGAAAACCCCAGAATCGCTCGATATAGTTACTCCTATTTCCAGTCACATCTGTTTGTGGAATTCTCTTACATCATCTGTATTTCCTGTTGAATTTAATCTTTCTCTATTTGAAGACCATGTCTGCGCACACCTGAGAAATTTGCGTTTAGTTTGGGCTTGCTGGGTTTCCTATACTTTATATCATGGTCCCTTCCTTGAAAAGGGCTCTACCTGTGAGTGGGTCACAACAATAATATATATAGTATATATATATATATATATATATATATATATATATATATATATATATATATATATATATATATATATATATATATATATATATATATATATATATATATATATATATATATATATATATATATATATATATGAGGAGTGATAGGTGTGAGAAAAATTGATGAAATTAGGAATGAACGTATTAGAGAGTTATGTGGTGTGAAAGAAAGAGGTAAATGAGAGAATAAATGAAAGTACGTTAAGATGGTTTGGTCATGTGGAAAGGATGGATGATAGTCGGTTGGTTAAGCGGATGTATAGTGGTGAGTGTGTTGGGAATCGACCGGCTAGACCGAAGAAAAGTAGATTGAGTCAGTAAAGGAATGTCTGATATAAAGGAATGTGAGTTTGGCAGAGGCGAGAAGAAAGGTGCATAATAGGAGTAAATGGCGTTTTTTTTTTTTGGGCTACCTGGGCCAAGGGATGAACCCTTTATTGACGAGATGCCATAGTGAGGGTCCTTCGCGGTCCCGTGAAGCTCTAGGGTGGATTTTTCAGAATGCGACGAGTTCTCACTAGTTATAAAGGGGCGGTAAGGCTGGACTTTCTTTTCGACTTGGGTCATATTCTTCACTTATATAGATTTTCTTTCTTGTTTCTTGTATGTTGCGCACCTTCACCACAATTTTGGGGAGAGAAGGTGGGTGATGATTATGATTATATATATATATATATATATATATATATATATATATATATATATATATATATATATATATATATATATATATATATATATATATATGTGTGTGTGTGTGTGTGTGTGTGTAAGTGTGTGTGTGTTTGGGATTATTTGTGTGAGTATGTTCTATGCATTTATCACTTTTGTTCAAATAACTGTCAGGTATTCTCTCTGTCTCTTCTCTTTAAATATTCATTATTATACATTTAGTTGCAAACTCAAGACTTCATTTTGCCTCATCTTTAAGAGAAGTGTATGTAACCATTGTGATGTCAAATTGATGACCGTATGTTAACTAAGTTTCATTTTGTTGTCATTTGTGTATATTCATTTCTGGCGACTTCCCCTTTCTATTCTGGTTTCAGAAACATTACCAAAAATATTATTGTCAATATTGCCACACACTTTACAAAAAATATTACTGTCAAAATATTAAAAATATTAAAATAAATTAAAAATATAAAAAAAAATATTAAAAATTTTAAAAATATTATTGTCAATATTGTCAAACACTTCCCATTACTCATTATTTACGATTGTCAAATGTTACGTCCCTTCTTTCAAATGTTTTTAAAATATTATCGTAGAGTATTAAAATGATTTAACTTGTAACTTCTAAATAATTGTTCTCAGTTGAATAGAAAAGGGTTTTATGTCATTATCTACATTCCGATTTCTCTAAGTAGTATTTCAAATAATTCATTAGGTTGTCAATGGCATTTCTTTCGTTACATCTAAAATATATTTTAACAAAAACTAATCTTAGGAATTAGGATTTTTAAAGTTTTGTAGTAGAATGAACATTGAACAAACAAAAGAACGTGACATAACACTAGCTGTAGACCTATGATTGTAATTTCATTTGGGGGACATTTGAAAACACTCTCCCTGCAGTCTTGTAAGGAAAGCCATTTTGAAACAATCCTTATTTAAAATTAAGAAAAAAGATGCCAGATTCCGCGCAGAAATCGTGATAAATACAGGATTAAATCCAAACATCATAAAAACTGTAGTTGTGTGCGTATGTAGATCTTCAATTTACTAAGCTAACACAAAACTAAAAGTTGCATAAAAAAAAGTTTTAAATATGATGGATCGTGCTACCCAAAATACAGTAATAAATTCAATGTAGATCCATAGCAGGGCTAAAAATTATTCAAATCTGTAACCAAACATCAGTAATCGTTAATAAAAATGGTTTAAGTAAATGTAATATATGTGTTAAAAAACTTTCAAACTTTCTCCTCTCAGGAAATGTTATTACCCTATCAACGAGACTATCACCTTCCATCTGGCCAAAAACTCTTTCTCCAGGAGTACTCAAGAAGATCATGCTTCTCGGAGGATTTGCTTCCGAATCT
>JABUQX010074340.1:0-15000 GCA_015478945.1 Trachelipus rathkii | reverse complement strand
TGATTAAAATAATGTGAATGCATTTTTTATATTGTATTTTATTTATTATGTATGATAATCTTATTTAATAAAAAAAAGAAAAAGAAAAATGAATTATTAGTATTTCCTTTTCCTTATTTATTTCTTTATTTAATATTTATTAAGGCATTAAAAATTAATAAGCAAAAACAGTAAGAAAGTAATATCATCTACGTCACATCCTAATTAGAATGGGGTTTGAAAAAACCTTTAAAAGTGATTATAATTCATCTGTATAATATCATACATGGACGGCTCATAGCTTCATTTGACAAAACGTAACATCTAGGGACTCAAGATGTCAGGGAGTGCCTAGGTTACTAAATTACCAAGCCTGGATCAATCTTTGGAATGATGTATGATAAGCACATAGAAATCCCGTGCACCTATTTTAAGATAAGCTAAAATAATTGATGACGTCATTCCGAAGCACAAGCTCAATCCATGTCGATGATACCGTGCTGTGCTGATTATGCGACAAACAACAAAAACAACAAGCAACAAAATTACATACATATCAAACCAATATCAGGACCATGTAGCACATGCACGCACATACATAATTTCTTAGCGCCTTCTCATGTACGAAAATAAGTGGCAACGGTAACGTTGAATTAAAAAACGTTTGCACAGTTCTCGGGATAAAAGGTCCTGTCTACTGGACAATGTACAAATGACAGAGAGTGGGCCTTGTAAAAGGAGGCAAGGGATATAGTCGAATGATAAATTTCACTTTCAAGAAATGAGGATCCAAATTGGAGCAAATGTTCATAGCTCCAATATGCTTCTTGAAGACAAGAAACAAGCCACTGGATATATCATTTAATATATATATATATATATATTATATATATTATATATTATATATTATTATATATATATATATATATATATAATTATTATATATATATATATAATATATATAGTATATATATACTATATATATATATATATATATATATATATATATATATATATATATAAAGAGATGTACCGATACCAGAAAAAGAGGCCGAAACGATACCGATACCGATACTCTAATTTTTTAGGTGCCTTACCGATATATATTATTATATACTATATATATATATATATAGTATATATAATATATATTATATATATATAATATATAGCGGGTACCATGGTATAAACCACATAAAAAAAAACAATGGTTTTAAAAAAAACAATTCTGGGCATAAATTTTTAAAAATATACTTATTAATGATTTTCTTTAGCATGTTGTATGGTTTTCTCAATATTTCAATCGAGGAGTAGCTGAAAGGCAAAAAAAAAAAATCTGCTGGGAATTTTATATTGTGAGAATGATTATAATATATATTATATAATTATATATATATTATATATATATATATATATTATATATATATATATATATATATAATATATATATATATTTATATATAAATATATTATATAATATTCAGAATTATATAATTTAGGGATGGGTATATATTATATATTATTTACAGATACAAAAGTTTGTGGTTAAACAAAAAGGGGTTTTATATATATAATATATATATATAATAGTATAATATATATATATTTACAACTATATATGTATATAGTATATTATTAAAATATATATATATATTATTATATATGAATATATAATATATATTATCATACTATATATATATATATATATTTGAAATTATATTTAACATGTTTATAACCTGATTCAGTTTCGTAGCCTCTGGGAATTCATTTTTCCCAACCATTGATGCTCAATATTTCTAAAAAGTATTTATATTTAATAATTATAATAACTCAATTAATGAGAGTTTAGAGTAATTTGTTGGAGAAATGTGTGCTATCCTAGTATAGCTCGGAGACGGATTACTCATTTAGGCGTCATTATCATACTGTCATCCATATTAAGTTTAAGAGAGTTCATTCATAGTGAAGTGATGTACATATTCTTTTTAACGTAGAATTAAACATTTTTATTTGATGATGCATCAAAATATTTTAATTTTATTTTGCAATCGAAGTATAAAATAATAAAAGTAAAATACCTTTTTTTATTTCAAGATGGAGTTTATATATAATATTATAATATACCCTCTTATTTTATTATTACTTTATTGAGATTATGTAATAAAACTTCAAAAAAATCATTTAATAATTTTATTTTTTGTTAAGTAGTTATACAAGAAAATTTTGAATCTTCAATCTAAAGAAATTTACTAAGGAATTTTAAAAAATATGTGTTAGCACATCTGCTATAACAGTTTCTCAGTAGTATGATTTTAGGCTCTATTATATAATCTATTAAAGAATACCATCTAATAAACATCACCACTTAAAAACCCTCAAAATTAGCAAAAAAAAACATAATTTTAAAAAAACATTGGTTTATTTAATTTTATACTTAAATAAAATAATACAAACTCTCTCTATTTTGTCTAAAAAGCCATCTCCTTTGTTTTTATACAGAACCGATATACAAATTTCTTCCATAAACTTCTCCAATTTTTTTTTTTTTTTTTCTAGATATAGCTACTATCCCAATTATTATTTCCTTTTCGATTGATATTCTGGCTAGAGACGAGAGCCGTTCTTGAGTCATACTATGTCTTAAAAAATGTATAATTTATATTATACGGATAACCATAAGAACGGTAAAATATACCTTACTTTCTAATTTGATATATAATCAGATGTTAACGGTTAATAATTTGTTAATAAAAGTTATAAGCAGTTTTGTATCTTTTCTGTATATAGTATAAAAGCAGTGTCAGCAGTCGAGATTTTTTTAGGATAATAATAGGTTTTACTATAATAAATATATATATATAATAACATTATTTAGCAGATTTGCTATTTTTATTTTGATAAGTTACACTGTTACTGAGTTAATATAATAATACTTTTTAAGCTTATCCCATTTTAATATGTGTTTATATAATCTAATTCTAAATATTTTGGATTATTTTGATGCATATATAGCATTATAAATTATTATTTGCTAGTGGTAAATAAAGCTATATCGTGAGCTAAAATCTACTCAATAATTTTAGTACTTTGTACTCAGTATTGTGTCGATTCAAGTGAACATCGTATGAGATAGAATTACGCCATTCCTCATACTCATTAGAGTAAATGGAACATTTACGTTCATATGAGAATCGAAACTTCAGTTAAGGAAGAAGAATAAATAAATCATAGAACGGCAGGGCAATTAAAATGGAACAAATTTACTAGTATATTGTCTATTAATATTCAAAAGTAAATTAGCCCTTATATATGATTTACTAGTTGAATATTTTTGTTCTAGTTACTATTATATAGGGCGAATGTGTGTATAAATAGTTTCACTACTCTTCATATTGCACCTGCTATCCGTGCTCTGGGGAATATTGTCATAACTTATCTATTATTCAAGTACTGAGTTTGTTCCTAATAAACTCTCAGTATATATATCGATAAATTTGGTGTGCAAATATAACATTTATCCAGCTGTACTCACTAATGATTTCAAAAAATAAGTTATTCTGTATAGTAAAGAATATAATTACTGATCAAATTATTAACAATAAAACAGAAAACCAAAAATATATAATATTTGTAAGTTAAATTATCAGCTTTCATTTAGGGTATCTTCATATCCCTATTATTTAATACTGTGATTATCTATAAATGGTCTGAGTGCTTTATTTTCAATAAGTGCTATACTCTCTATGTCGTTTTGCAACCTGTGATGTCGTGAACATACGGAGTGCTTTGGCGTTGAGTGTCTAGGATAACTCTGAGCCCATCTGCATAGTGCTCAGCTGCCTGAAACGAATTGCTTGTAACACTCAAGGACCAGCCTCGGAAAATACGATCGACCTTTTGGATATAGACCACGGAAACGTTTTTGGATAAGAAATTGACTAATACATTTGTTAAGTGAGATTTGGAACTTTTGTAATATTAAAGGAGGAAGAGAATAGAGCGACATGATGAAAGAAGGAGGCATAGATGGTGATGGGGGATGGGCGAGCATGAGAGTGAGATGAGAGGAGGAGGGAAGAGAGCGGGTGTTGGGATTTGTTGCTGATTGTATTAAAGGAGTGGAGGAGTGGAGTGAGGAAGCATGATAGTTAGGAGTTATATTTGCGGACCCAACTTTTGTATTCACACAGTTTGGGAAGGGATGGAAAGTGTGAACGAAAGAGTAATCAAAGTTACACGATAAAAGGAAGGAAATATCATGTATATCAAGTATATGCACCGCAACAAGGGCATCCAGAAGAAGAGAAGAGGATATCATTGGATAACTTGGAAGAAAGGTGGAGGTGGGATAAAAGAAGGTGAGGAGATAATTACGTAATGGGTGCATCTCAAATGCAAGAGTGGAAGGAGGAGAGATGAAGCGGAAAGAATGTTGGGACCTTTGGGGAAGAATTTAGAAACACAGAGGGTGAAACGTTGATAGACTTGGCATGAGGCAGAAATCTGATTGATCGGATTTTATAATACAGAGACTAGGAAGAGATTTTCACACTAGATATTAAAACTCACGGAAAATTATACGAAGCATATTAGGTTTGCTATAGTCACGATCTAGAATGTTACTTTGACTCAAAGATTCGTAAGTAATTAGATATACCTCAATTGTATAGTGTCGGAAATAGCGCAAATTAGAGGAAATAATATTACTATAGAAATAGACTAGAAGATGTACAAGTTGTTGCCCGGGTGATGTCATATTGGTTCTTCAGACTGACATAGGTTTGCTTGGTATTAGCTCGATCTAATAAGATACAAGCGGAGAACATAAGTACAAGTAAAAGTGAGATATTGGAGTTAGTACAATAAAAGTAGTAGGCTCGCTGACAAGTTAGCAAGATAAGAGTGGATTGGAAATTAATGGTGGTAAAAGTAACTCGAAAGAGAATACTGGAGATTATTTCTTGAAACGATGACCTGAACCACAATTGAAACATAGCAGAGTGTTGCTGAATGGAAAGAGACTAGTCAGTGGTTAACGGCCCTGAGGCATTACAACTGGATGCGAAGGAAGTGTGCCAGAGATATATCGGAGCAAGCCACCAAACATACCATTAGTGAGAAACACTGAGACAGGTCACGTCAAGTAAATGCCTGGTGAGGATTCAAACTAAGATAGAGTCAAGCATTGAGAAGAACTTAGAGCTTAAAAATCTAAGTTGTACAATCCAGATGCTCTTGTATGCTGGAGAGCATAAGACAGGAGATTAGTACATCGGAGAGGATGTGACATGAGAGAGACAAGAGGAGGAGGATGGACCTGAGAATGTTGCCAAATGGAATGCACTGATGGTTATGATATGAACACGGAAGGCCTAAGAAGAAGATTTTTTATATTGGCAAGACGGTAATAGGAGCGAAGAGGAGAGTAATGTTATATTATTACTCATAAGATAGACACATGGGACGGTAAAACATCGTAAGCCCTCAAGTAAGAGAAAAAAAACAAAAAGGCTCGCGATAGATGTAACTACTTTGATTGTGAGCTTCTGCTGATATTTTGTGGTGTAGGGTGTCGCATACCGGAAGAGCGACTTAAGGTGGATCACTATAGATAACTTTGCGTGTGTATCATCAGTCGTTTTCCTCTGCTTGTACAGATATATAAGGGCCCTTCTGAATCTCATTTTGGGATTTTACCTAGGAGCAGAGAGAGCAGGAAGGAGACGAATAAACGAAGAGGCAAATGGAGGCTCAGGAAGGGAATAATATCGTGGTGCTATGTGTAGAGAATATGTGGGATGGACGTTAGGCCTGGAAAAAGTACGTTATAGCACACTGGAGTATTAGGGAAACTCCATGGTTGAATATGGTTATACGATATTTTAGTAATGCCTGATAAGGAGGCGATAGTGAGAGAGGAGCTGTATATTCTTGTAGATCAGACATGAGAATTTATCGACACAGGTGTTCTCATTGTGGTGCTGAGGCCACACAGATCAGAGAGGTTGCCGGACAGCGTTGAGGAAAAGGTTCCCGATAATTTCCTTTATTTAAACTATTACTTCCTTCATCGTGACCTCTTAGTAGTAACTCTTGCTTAAAGAGATATAAAACAGCAGTAATTAATCGATCTAGGTAATCTCTATTTTCTTTTACAAGCTTATTATGATTGTCTCTCTCTATCTGAACTGATCTATTGATAGCACATTCGATATTGACATCACCAAAAGACTTGAGGCACTTATAGCTTTCCAAATGGCCGTGAGACTTATCATGATGCTTTGAATCACTTAATAAATTTCAAAATTAGGTATCCGTATCTCCAGAATGGCTTGTCTTTGGTTGGAATAACAAACACGGCCAGCAATAAAGGTTTTCATTACAAATACTCCCACAAAGCCAGTCAGTTTTCTCGTACCATCTGTCATAAAATGATCTGTTTCCTTCTTTAGACCGGGGATGGCCCGGAAAAAATCAATTGATTTTTTCAGCTGATTTTTTCACTTGATTTTTTGCTCCAAAAAATCATGATTTTTTGCTTTTTTATATATTTTTTTATATTTTTTTTTTTTATATTTAAGTGATTTAATTTCAATAGAAATAAAAAAAATAGAATAATAATATCATAGCAAGGCTACTCTGTTTCAAATTTCTACACTATAAAAATGTTAACAAAAGATCATGTTTCAAACATGTTTCTTTTATTTCTGATGTAATATGTTATCATTTACAAATAACACATCTTAGTGTGCTGCTTCATGTGTCAAGGCATCAAGCCTATTTAAGATTTTCAACTTCCGATCATATGACTAGGGTTAAAAAATAATACTTAATCGAACTTAAAAAAAAAGTTTGTTTACAAATTATATTTCGCGTGACGTCAGATTCTCAAAAAATCCAAAAAAAATCCAAAAAAATCAAAAATTGATTTTTTTCTCAAAAAATCCAAAAAATCCCCAAACCTGAGCACAGCATATGATTTATGGGTAATGGTCGCCCATTTTTTTATAATGTTTTTTTTTTTTTTTCAGCGATATTTCTGCTAAAGGGTGTTTTTTTTTTTTTTAAAATTGAAATATATTCACGTCTCTTATTGGTCCATTTTTGCACTACAATTTAAATGTTCACGAAAGAGCAATAAAAAACCCAAATATAATTTCCCACGAACACAAACACAATATACATTGCAATTAAATTTCTACATAACCAAAATCTTGCCTAGACAACAATATATAATTACCAAAGTAACAATAACTCAAACAATTCATGGGCAAAGTTACCACGGCAAATATAGTTATAATATCTATATATATATAATATATACTAAATATATATATATAATATATATTTATATATATATATAATTTATATTAACTATTACAACATATATATATATATATATATATATATAAATTATATATATATATATATATATATATTATAAGTTTAATATATAGTATTTACATTTATATTAAAATACAACTTTGCGCTACAAAAACATATCCCCGAGATGTTGCTATGAGGTTCGTGCGCAAAACGTCAAAAAAGTACGATAATTAAGATTTAATTTTTTTTTGTTTTCAAATTTTGATCCCGACTCATTCAGCACTGAAATTTATTGGTGTCATATAATAAACCATGGTATGAAAAAAAAAATTAAAAAAGACGCATATTTATATTGCTTCCATGAAACTATTAGGATATAAATATATACTATATATATATATATAAATACTATATCTATACTATATATATATATTTATATTTAATATTATATTATATATAAATATATACTATATATATATATATATATATATATATATATATTATATATATATATATATCATTATATACTATATATATAATATATATTATATTATATATATTATTATTATTATATATTGTTTAACTACCATTATATATAAGTGATAGATAGGGGAACGCAGAGATATGTAATAATTATAGTAGGAAATCTGCTAAATGGATACATGGTGCAGAATTATATGAAAAGATATTATTAGAAAGAAATTAAGATCATATAAAAAATCGAATTGCCGTGAAGTATTATTAGTAGTGAAGTTAAATGTATAATAGGTATGGTATAGATAGGTGGCAGTGAATAAGCCTATCAGATTTAATGTTCAGCAATGAGAATGTATACAAGGTGAAAATAGAATTATGCAATATACAATCAATAGATAAAGGCATATATTATCGCTCTTCATAAGATTATGAAGTAAAGCATATGATTTACTGTTAACCCTAGGTAGATAAGCTTAATGGTAAGAGTTTACTAGGTAGATAGGGATTATAGAAGTTAAAATGATATAAGATCTAGTAATTTAAATAAATAGGACTAGTATTATATAAGAACTACATAATATATATATGTGAATTTATAGTTTAATAAAGATTTTTAAGGTTAAGTAAACAGGATTATATTATAAAAAACGATAGGATATTGATAGTAGATATAAAACTGGAGTAATGCAGAAGGTAGTTAGTTGATTGTCGCCGATTTTACTGTTTTATTAGATATTATGACTACGTATTTTGAGTAACACAGTAATAAGATTGTGATAATAAGGAGAGTTTAAGAGGAGATTATTTTAGACGCGTAATAAGGACTAATCATGGATATACGCAGATGATTTGGTCGATGTATGTATGTGGAGATGTGTGAAGTGAGGTATTATGCAATAATATGGTGCTCTGTGTTTCGCATTGAAAAAATACTGAGAGAAGCTGTAATATTAAAATTAATTGATAATTTGGGAATAACAGAAATATATAATTATAAAATATATTATATATAATAATATATATATATATATATATATATATATATTATATAATATAAATAATGTAAAGTAGGGATAATAATAGATAGGAGGAGGTAGTTAATATGTTGTATTAGATAGTAGGGTAATAGAATGGTAGATAGAGATAATTTTAATAATAATAAATTATGTTATGACACCATGTAACATATTAATTTAAATACTATGGAATGAGCACTCTCTCGGAGAGAGTACACGCAGAGTTGTGAACTAAAGTAGAAAAGATTACTCATCGTAGAGGAGTTATTGAAAGCTTAGAATTTTGTAAGAGACTTTGTAAATATCAGAGATGCACTACGTCCCATACTGTAGAAAAGACATAAATACTTCCTAAGGATATAGATTTATCTCAAAAGAAGAGTGACGAGAGCATTAGATAAGACGCGTGTGTTGGAACACCAAATACTGTATGTCTCGGAGCAGAGACATGGAGCAATGACATGAAGGAGTAGGCAGGGAAGACAGCTAGAGAAATATTCTCGCACACGCGAGGGACATGTATATATTTTTGATGATCTCGTGTAAATGCGAGTGTAAGCCTGAGAGTGACGTGAGGCTGGATGAAGTATATGACGAGACATGTGAGGTAGCAGTTCTTGGTATGTGCAAACCAACATGTAACAAATTGCACATAAAAATTAGACTCGACACAGCCCAGAAGCTATGGATTGTGCTGGTACACTCTCGAGAGGTATTCCAGGCAACGTGTGCATAAGAGAGAGTTGCTACTAGACGAGTTGAGGCTCCGCAATGTTGATGTTAAGTGTGTAGAGATGTGATTAGACTCCGCGGCAAGTGTTAGATGGAAAAGAGTGAATCAACTAGAATGGCATGGTAAGTTCATTAGGAGAGACAACGGATGCATAGAGCAGATGGATGAGTGTGAATAGGCGGTAATAGTAGGGATTCGTGAATCTGACTTCTCACCATTCAGAGTCTGGAAGACGAACGTGCAGTTGGCTCCCCACTGACTAAGTACGTGAGCCCTCTACTGGGGAGAGGATGTAACGAAGGTGTGATGTAAATGGATGCATATGAGTAATAAGATAAAAAGAATATTACGTAGTTGAATAAACATATTTATACAAGGAAGATCTCGTAAGCTCCATATGAAGTGAATTTAAGTTAATCATAATGCAGATATAATGAGAGATTTATTAATGTGAGATAAGTGTTTTAGATTAAATATTGGTGAGCGTTACATAAAGCGCTAATGAATCGTACTCATAAAAATACACATATATACTGAATACTTAGTCTTCATATTAGTTCTCGCAATATCTATAACTATAATTTTTTTACTCACAGAAAATTGAGTTTCAGGGTATTGGGCTCAAACACTCCAATCAAAATTTCAGTTTGCTCAAATACTTAGGTAATGAATATTATTATACCTCAGTTAGTAATATATATTAATGCTTATCTAAGATTAGAAAGTAAGCTATTATCAATAACTATAAGACTTTTTCTTTGTGAAAAAATTACCTTATAACCTAGTGAGATAGAAATACTATAATTGTATAGAGATGGAGAGTAACTTATCTAGGACTTTAGCCTCTCTCATTCATTACATAATACATTCGTAATATTATTAGACATAAAAATTGAAATGTTATCTCGTAGACTTATTATGCTCTAACTTCATTACATATGAGAGCCTATTTGACCAATAATTTAACATTTTATGTTATAATATGAATGATATATATTAATATTTAGTAAATTTTATATATAATAATATTATTTCCATAATACATATTTTTTCTTTAAATATAATATTTTAATAATTTGGCCTCCATTATATATACCACTATTTATATATATTATATTATATATATATATATTATAAATATATATATAAAAGCTGGTATATATATAAATGAGGTATATCCAAATATTAATTTATAATTTTTCTTAAGAAAATAATTATATAATAATAATTTATATTATATAATATAATAATTGCTATATAAATCAATCTTATTAATAAATTGTAATATATTAATAATTGCAGGGCAACTATGAAGATAGTGAGCAAAGTCGAGATTAAACTAATCTTCAAGTTTTATGTCAATATTTCGATATATGTAGAGGAGGGCAAGTCCTAAGGAAGTCTCTCATCTCCAAATAGTATTTCTCAAGTAGTTTTCAGAAGTCTTAATGTTGAAAAGCTTCTTCTACTGAAGCAGTATTACACGGGCGTGATAAAATTGCCAGTTATTTGCTAAGAAGATTGTAAATATTTGAAAAAATTTGTGATTGCGAAACATTGAAACTAGTTCGTATATGCTGTTTTTGGACGATCTGCGCTTTTGACGCATTTTCAACTTGCCATTAAATTCTCCTTCTGCTTTTTACTTAAATCTTCAATGGGCTTTCGAAGATCTTCCTTGGCTACAAATGTTACACGATCTGTTTATCTTCTCATTATGGCCTTCATTACACCTGTTCGTATGACAAATTGCAGGGAAAATATAATTTCTTTATGATTTGAAAACCTCTCTCCTAATGCTAATAATATTAAATGATTCAAAAAATGGTTAAAAAAAATGATGTGGCGATTAATAAGTGTGGGTCGGAAGTAGGAATTGTGGGTCTGTATTTTTGGAATTTGTTAATTTTTGGTACAACATTTTCAATACTCTAGCTCAGATTCAGCTACGCTTACAACATTCTTCAAAATTTGCTTGAAATTCTAGTGTGCATTTTACTCCTGATTTTTTCAAGTTTAGTTTTAACTAAATTATTAGGAGATATGTTCCCCTTGACGGTGACGAATTATACTAAAATTAATTAACCTGAACTTTAGATTATTGACGGATATAGATACTTAAAAATTTTAAGTATTAATATATATATATATATTATATATATATATCTATATACTATATAATATATATAGTATATAGTATTAATATATATATATATATATATATAGTAATATATATAATAATATATATAATAATATATATATATATATATAATATATATATATATATAATATATATATTATAATTATATATTAATATTATATATATATATATATATTATATATATATATATATTATATATATATATATATATATATAATATATATATATATATATAATATATTATTATATTATTATATATATATATATATATATATATATATTTATATATATATATATATTATAAGTATATATATATATATATATATATATATATATATATATATAAATATATATATATATATATATATATAATATATATATTTTTTTTTTTTATATATATATAGTATTATATATATATTATTATATATATATATATTATATATATATATTATATATAGTATATTATATATATATATATATATATATATATATATATTATATATATATATACTATTATTAATATATATTATATATTATATATAATATTATATATATATTAGAGCTACGAAATTACCCAATTACTATCCCATGGCGCAGATAAATATTGCGTCTTTTTTTAACTTTTTTTTTCATACATTGTATTGTATGACACTAACAATAAATTTCAGTGCTGATGAGCGGGATCAAAAAATTTTTAAAACAAAAAAAAAATTAAATCTTTAATAATATCGTACTTTTTTGCGTACGTTTGCACGACCCATAGCAACATCTCGGGATATTTTTTGTAGAGCAAAAGTTGATATATTTATATAAAAATGTAAATAAAACTATATATATATATATAATATATATATATATATATATATATATATATATATATATATATATATATATATATATATATATATATATATATATATAATATATATATATATATATTTTTATATTAAATATATATATAATATATATATATTATATGCGTAGTACTTTGCCAATGAAATTGTTGTATATTGTTACCTTTGGCATTTATATTTTCGTCTTGCTTCTGCAAGAATTTTGGTTATGTAAAATTTAATTTGCAATTTATATTGTGTTGTGGTTCGTGTGAAAATTTATATTGGGTTTTTATTGCTCTTTGTGAAAATTTAAATTGTAGTTCAAAATGGACAATCAAAACGATGATATTATATTCAATTTAAAAAAAAACACCCTTTAGCAGAAGAAATATCGCTGAAAAAAAAACAGATTATAAAAAATGGGCGACCATTACCGATATTAATGTCTAAAGTAGGAAACAGATCATTTTATGACAGATGGTACGAAAAAATTGATTGGCTTTGTGGGAGTTTTTTTGGATTTTTTTGAGAATCGTGACGTCACGCGAAATATAATTTGTAAACAAACTTTTTTTTTAAGTTCGATTAAGTATTATTTTTAACCCTAGGTCATATATCGGAGTTGAAAATCTTAAAATAGGGCTTATAGCCTATGACACAATGAAGCAGCAACACTAAAGAGTGTTATTTGTAATAATGATAACATATTACATCAGAAATAAAAGAAACATGTTTGAAACATGATCTTTTGTTAACATTTTTATATAAGTGGAGAAATTTGAAACAGAGTAGCCTTGTATGATATTATTATTCTATTTTTTTTATTTCTATTGAAATTAAATCACTTAAATATAAAAAAAAAAAATATAAAAAAATATAGTTAAAAATGGACAAACAAAACGATTTAGCAGAAGAAATATCGCTGAAAAAAAACAGATTATAAAAAATGGGCGACCATTACCGATATTAATGTCTAAAGTAGGAAACAGATCATTTTATGACAGATGGTACGAGAAAATTGACTGGCTTTGTGGGAGTATTTGTAATGAAAAACTTTATTGCTGGCCGTGTTTGTTATTCCAACCAAAGACAAGCCATTCATGGACTGATACAGGATACTCTAATTTTAGAAATTTATTAAGTGATTCAAAGCATCATGATAAGTCTCACGGCCATTTGGAAAGCTATAAGTGCCTCAAGTCTTTTGGTGATGTCAATATCGAATGTGCTATCAACAGATCAGTTCAGATAGAGAGAGACAATCATAATAAGCTTGTAAAAGAAAATAGAGATTACCTAGATCGATTAATTACTGCTGTTTTATATCTCTGTAAGCAAGAGTTACCACTAAGAGGTCACGATGAAGGAAGTAATAGTTTAAATAAAGGAAATTATCGGGAACTGTTAAGCTGCTTTGCAGGAATGGACAGTGTTTTTGCATCAAGATTATCAGCTAAAGAAAATTCACATCATTTCACAGGAGTCTCTAGTACTATTCAGAATGACAATATTCGCTATTGATACTGTTGTTGGCAGCGTAATCCAAAATGAGATTCAGAAGGCCCCTTATATATCTGTACAAGCAGATGAAACAACAGACTGTGATACACACGCACAGTTATCTATAGTAATAAGGTATGTAGCACAACATAATATTGAGGAAAGGTTTATTGGTTTTTATGATGTTAGTGAAGATAGAAGTTCCTCAAAATTAGCCGATATTATAGAAAGTGTCTTAGAATCATATCCTGACGCCAAAAATAAATTAGTCTGTCAGACGTATGACGGTGCTGTTTTTATGGCTGGCGAACTGAATGGCGTTCAGGCAAAACTGCGTTCAAGGGGTTTTAAATATGCCTATTTCATTCATTGCTATGCCCATAAACTAAACTTAGTGTTAAGCAAACTCTCAGAGAAAATAGCAATGGTTAAAATATTTTTCTCTAATTTGCGTGCCATTAGTAAATCTACATCGTCAAGTACAAAAAGAAAAGCTATTTTCCGTGAGTTTAATATTAGTGTACCCAGTTTATGCGAAACAAGATGGTGTTATAGATCAAAAACAATTTCAGCTATTAAAAGACAGAGAGATGCTTTGAAAAAAGCACTACAGACCATTTTAGATAACAGTATTAAATGGGATGAAGATACCCTTAATGAAAGCTGATAATTTACTTACAAAATTATGATTTTGGTTTCATGTTTTTTGTTAATAATTTTGACAGTATTTTCTTTCATACAGAAATTTTTTTTGAAATCTTAGTGTAGACAGCTGGATATGTTATTTGCACACCAAAAATTATCGGATTTCACTGAGTTTATTAGGAACAAACGACTTGATGAAGAGTATGAACAAATTTCCCAGGAAACACGGAGCAGCATTGAGGAGGGAACTTTACATTCGCCCCATGGTACTAGAACAAGAAAATATCCAGTAAACTATAAGGCAATTTACTTTGAAATAATAGACAA